>CATKHJ010784971.1:0-10729 GCA_949750685.1 Vernicia montana | reverse complement strand
TAGAAACAAAAATTTGAGAAATATAGCTTCTACTAGTAGAAATAAGATAAGACATTACCTTTTTAGGCTCAGTGCACTCACGAGCAAAGTGGACCAGGTTACCATAGTTGTAACAGGTCACCTTGGTCTTATCCTTTCTTCCACCGCGCTTTCCTCTCTTGCACTTGTATTGCTTGTTTCTTTTCTTTGGTCCCTGATCAGTCTCGTTATTCTTGTCTTTGCCTTTCCAATTTCTTTTGTGCTTATTTCTAGAAGCCTTTTTGGAACTGGTTTCAGCCACATACACATGAGCGTTAGGTTTAGCAGCCTCAAGGCGCTCATCTTCCAATTCCAAATGGCGCGCAATATCAACAAAGATTTTGATATTCTCATTGTGGGTCATATTCACTTTCATGTGCTCCCAACTATGTTTTCATACATGAAAAACTCAAATAATCATGTCATATTCAGAAGGTAATCAAACACAGTAAGGGAATCATCTTAAATGCTCTGATACTAATGTAATAAAATGCGGATAAATAAAGATTCAAGTAGGATCACTTACCTCTTGATGAAACCACAAGTTGTATATATACTCCAAAGCTAAGTCCAATGCAAATCACTTGGAAATGCACTTTGTTCACAATCCCATTTACTATGTTTTTTGTTGTTCCCTCTTGATTTTTTTTTCATCTTATTCTACTTATACTAGAATATATATATATATATATTAAACATGAATCCGGGTCAAATCTTTATGAGCAACCCGATCCAAATACCAATAATATATATTACAATACTGAGACAGAGAGGTAGTTTTTCAGAAAAATAAAGAACTAATGAGAATTGAGCAAAATTGAGTTTTGTGAGAGAGTCCGGTAAAATTGGGAACTCTCATAGATTTTTTAAAATTTTCAAATAAAAAATAAATTTTAATAAATTTATTTAAAATTAAATTTCTACATTCCTTCTAGCTTTATAAATTATCTATATTTTAATAGGACTCTTATTCTTATTGAATAACTAACTAAACCCTAATGAAATATTCACTATAAATATATCCTTTTATTTTTGTCAATTAGAACAAAACCGTATTTTTTTTTTTTTTTTTTTTTTTGTGTTGATTCTTTCTTTCTTATTCTTTTGGTTTATTTGCAGGTTTTGATGATTTAATATGCTTCATAATCAGAGTTCCTTTTTAGTACCATTCTTTCTAATTTATGTAGGTTGTTTTTGTATGTAAATTTTCAAATCACAATTCATATTAATTAAATTTCTACATTCCTTCTACACTTTATAGATTATTCAAATCTATATTCTAATGTGACTCTTATTCTTATTGATTAACTAACTAAACCCTAATGAAATATTCACTATAAATATATCCTTTTATTTTGTCAATTAGAACAAAACCGTATTTTTTTTCTTTTCTTATTTTTTGTGTTGATTCTTTCTTTTTTATTCTTTTGGTTTATTTGTAGGTTTTGATGATTTAATATGCTTCGTAATCATAGTTTCTTTCTAGTACCATTCTGTCGCGACCAAAGGAGTTGCCACCTAATTTTTAAAAACTAGGAAAAGAATGTGATTAGGATTCCTTACTTCTTACATACTCATCTTAGTCTAGAGATTCGGGTAAAGAAATTAGGTACGAGCTTTGAAAAGTCTTAGTCACCCAAACTTGCCTAGTTGTGAGACTGGCTTTCATTCACTAGTTAAGTTTAATTCAGGATGGGTTAGGCTTTCATGGCTTTTATTAATGACAATGTTATAACATATGATAACAATTCAAACTAATATATATTATATATAAAAATAAAAGAACTTTAAGTAATAATCTAATTACTAATTAGTTTTAATTAATTTCATACAAATAAGCAAAAGAATAAATTATCGAGTTTTTAAAACTTCCTGACTCTCTACCCTGAGCTCCTTGACTCGCCTCTCCATATTGAGCTCGCCAACTCTTCTCTCTGCCCCGAGCTACTCAACTCGTCTTTTACTTTGAACTTTTCAACTCGCTTCTCTTTAGTGAGCACACCAGCTCGTCTCGCTAAACCTCTACTTGCTTCGCTAACTCTCTACTTAACTCTTCATATCGAGCTCGTCAACTCAAACTCCTTAACTCATCTCGCTAAGCCGAACACCTCTACTCACCTCTCTAAGCCTCTTTGAAAAAATTTAGAGATTATTCAATGTAAAATAAGAGAATTGAGGTAAATAAAAGGATGTGAGCAAATATAAATATTGCAAGCAGTTTTTTAGAAAAAATGGGTACTAACAAGAGAAAAAAAAATTATAAAATAGAGTTTTGTGAGAGAGTCCATTAAAAATAGTAGCTCACAAAAAAATTTTAAAAATATTATCCATTTTTTTAAAAAAATTATATCTCTATTTCAGGATTATATATATATATATATATATAAGAGCTAGTCAATCGAATGGTTACATAGCAAAATCTAATTATTAGAATAGAAATATCCAAAAATACTTTAACAATTCCCTTTAACAACTCCCTGACAAGATTAGATCAAGAATAGCCTTTGGCTAGGAAAGCACAATCAAACTACTGCCACGCCCAAAGCATCAAGACGCCCGGAACTTGAATAACTTATTGAAAGAGAATCCTACAATCCTATTAGTTATGTTAATAATTGTTATGTTAAAGAGAATTGTTAAAGTATTTTTGGATATTTCTATTCTAATAATTAGATTTTGCTATGTAACCATTCGATTGACTAGCTCTTTATATATATATAATTAGGAATAAATTGACATCCAATAATTTGGAGACACGTGTCCCTAAGTTATCATCTTTCTTTTATATAAAGGTAAAAAAAAGTAAATGAGTGGTCTCCAGATCCCCACCCCAACACATTCTCTCTCTGGGATCTCTTTATTTTTTTTCACCAGCCTACTGATTTAGGCATCGAAAGCTCCCCATTGGATCAACCCTAGGGAGCTTCTGATCATTCTTTTTTTGTTTACAGGTTATACCCATCACTTTCATACAATGGGCTCTCTATCAATGGAATAAGGTAATTTTTGCCTCATCAAATGGCGCCGTTTATGGGGAACGTCACAAAAAGCTATCCCTCCCTCACTTTTCCTAGCCAAAAAATACTAGACCCGACCGTAAAATTCAATTCATCAACTTCTATGTGCTCCATACATTTTTTAAGTTTATGGAAACTCAAAATGCCAATATCCACCGAAGATTCAAACTCATATTCTACTGAAAATGGATATTGGACCCCCAAAATAACACTGAAATCACTATAACCGACGAGAGAGTGGCTGACCACCACCAAGAACTCCTTTACAGGAGGTGGCACACTCCCCCATGCACTAGGTAAGTTCTGTTAATCTCAAAAATTCATTTTCAAGTTCAACTTTAGAAAGCTCTCAGATTGTACCATATGTTTGTGTACTAGTACATCTTGCACACTAGATCTCTAGTCCTTTAATGAGATCCTGACACTCTCCACAAATCACAAGGGGACATATGTCAACCTTGTCCTCATCTCCCACCCACCCACAACCACTCATTACCACATGGCCCAATGAAAGAGTGACACATCATCACTGAGATGTTGGGTCCACCACGTCATCAAGACACGTCAACTGCCACGTCATTGCTGAGGTGCTGAGTCCACCACATCAGTGTCGAGGCCTCTCTGTCGCCACGTTATAAAATTAAAAATTATTATTAAAATATCAAATTTATCTTATTTTGATTAATATAATTAAATACATTATACTTTTAAATTTTATTTAATTAACTATTTTTATTTTATAGCATTATTGTCACGACCCGATTTTAGGGGCACGTGATCAGCACTAGGGTACGAAAAAATTTAAGGCTTCCGGAACTCGTAGTCAGCCTGACAATACAAGCCAACTAAGAATATACCATGGAATCATAAATCAAGGGCTAAGGGCCTACATGCCAACAGAACCTGTGCCAACATCATAATATATCCATCCAATCACATATCACTAGATCATCAGGTTCCTGTTTAGCAGAATATCTCATCATGCCACATTATAGACAACAGATACCAACATGCAATAATATTATAAATACAAACTTGGTTTACTGTAATTGCGAAATTCTAGAATTATAATATTATACATAACCACATATAAACAAATTTCACTGCCGGAGAAAATGGCAGGGAAACTCAGTAGTAGTAAAATAAACAGGCTCACCCTACAACCTAAAAAAAATAGTGAGACAGGGGTGAGCGTCTCAACTCAGTGAATGATACTAACCAATATACAAACCTGGTGTTCTAATACAAATCTAATAATAATGCTCATGCAACGTGTCACACATACAAATAATCAGATAGTCATACAATCAAATAGGGATGGGAATTGGTTCATATGAATCACACTAAACCTCAATCTGGGAAGCCGATCCCCCTGTCCTGGCTCTCTGAATTCCATTACCATATCTCAAAATCTAATACATAGGGTCCCAACCGTCTATGGCCTATGCCACGCAGCGCCGACCCGACTGGCAGTAGCGAGTGATGAGCAAGCTCCAAACCGTTATACACCAGTCACAGTTCATCAAACATAATCATCATCATATCATAATCACAATCCTGGGTGAATCCTTGTGTCATCCCAATCCCATCCAGCATCCACAATTAATATACAACTCACATAATTAATGAAGCATTCAAATACGTATGCCAACACGCTCAATTAATATTCATAATGCATAATTATATACATATATACATACGGTAAATGTAGATGCATGGAATACAGGAAAATATATTAGAAAGTATCGCTTACAAGACAAGTGCGGGAAATCAAACTCGATCAGTGACTAAGACCTAGGACTGCAGAAGATGGTCTTGGACGATTTAGAAAATACAATATTAACAGATTATCAGAATAAGAATTTATAAGAATCAACATATAGACACATCCTAAGACCGTAGAGAAATCTACCAAAATCTGGCAGAGTTTCTCCAGAGTAGACCTAATCCCTCTGAAACTCAAACAACAGACTCAATGTCGAGATATCGAATATCCCAACTGGCTCCCGATAGCAATTCTCACAATTAAATTCCAACAATAAATATATTATTCCCTTAATAATTCTCAAATAATTTATCCACAATAATTATCTAAATTCATAATAATTCCAATATGCCAACATAAACAATTCTAATATTAAATTAACCATCAGGGATCAATTCCGGACTACCGGGCGCACTCACCGGAGAGTCACCGAAAAACGTCAACGGTGTCGGATAGCGACGAAATTGGTACCAATGGATTCGTTTCGAAATATAGATGCCAGAAATATATATCACTCTCCGTCACTCATCGAAAAACGCATCGGCAACCTGTAACTTCACCGGATTTCGGCGAAAATCAAACATTCACTAAAATTAGCAAATGAGGTACCAAATCGAAGATTAAGAGAAGAGGAAACCAATGGTACTAGAATTGGCGAGAACAGAGATCGAAATAAGCTAAAAAAGCTCTTGGAAGCTCACTGACCGGCAGACATTTCGGCGGCGCGCTCGTGCGGCGGCGGACGGTGACCGGGCTAGTGGCGTTAGAAAGCTCTAAGGCCTAGCTACTCCCCTGGCCAGCAAGTGTCGGTGACTGATGACCGGATGGCGATGATCTGAGCTGATTTCTCTTTCTCTCTCTCTCTCTATCTATCTATCTCTCTCTCTCTTACTGCCTCTGTAATAATAATAACACTGATAAGTGCTTAATTGACTATATTTTACCCTTTGTTCTTAATGTATTTTATCCTTAAATTGAGTTTGATTTATTTGTTTAGTGTTTTTCCAGAGTTCTTTTATAAGAATTTCATGTTTTAGGTTGCCATGAATCAAATTTATTGAAATCATGAAGATAGGACACGAAATCAAGGCATTTTGGGTGAGAATTGAAGAAAAGTTTTGAAGATCAAATGCAGAGTTGGTGCATTGATAATTTTGAACACCTTAGAGTATTTTGAGCAGAACTTGAGCTACAAATGTTTGATTGAGACGATTTAGATGTTGTTAGAAAGATAAGAAAAATATCTACAAAAGTCATGAAGAAGACAAAACCTAATTCAATTGTTTTCATATCACACAGTCGACCACACGATCATGTGACCTGTTTGTGTGACAGGGTGTAAAAATGGCAGAATTGAATTTCCTTATCACACACCCAACCACACGGTCGTGTGGCTGAGCATGTGGTGAGTCTGGAAAGTGTTTTAAAGCTGTGAAAAGAAGAAAAAAGGGTGCTTTTGGGAGTTCTAAGAAACTTTAGCCTTGTGGCTAGGAATTTTAGGTTCCTTTAGGTTTTTAGATAGTTTAGGAACTTTAATTTTAGAGAGATTGAATTATAAATCAAGGTTAAAGATCCATATTTGTATAGATTTGAAGTAGGAAATCAAGGATTGAAGGATGAGATTTCTGCACATCTTCTATGGATGGTTTGAGTTTTCTTGTTTCTTCTCTCTTTTATTTTTCATCTTTAAATTCTATCATGAACTGATTGTATCCTATTTAGATATTGATAAACCCTAGTTATGATTGAATGGATTGAATAATTTAAGTTTTGATTAATTTCATCTTTGATTGTTTTGTTTCTATGATTAAACCCTTTTATTCTAATTAACAATTGCTAAGTTGTTAATTAGATTTAGTTTCTATGTTAATTGAGTAGAGATACCTTAATATGGATTGATCACTCATAGGGATTGAGGATTGATTGGGGTGCTAGAGATAGACTTACAAGATCCTTTGGTATATTATTCCTTGTTCTTAATGCATGAACTATTTGATTGTGCTTGAGAAGAGATTCCTTGCACTTTATTTAGGGATTAGGGATTAAATCCCTCGAGAGAGGTTTTAGTCTAAATTAGTAGAGTGTCAATTCAATGCATTGTTTGATTAATTAATTCCATTGTTCATGACATTTATGAGAGGCTAGGGGGATTCATTTCTAAATAGCTTTATTTTTGTTTATATCTATCAATCTTCTCATGTTTTAGTGTAGGTTCAATTTTAGTTTTAATTATCCTAAATTGATTAATCACTAGAAAATAGTTAAAGTTTGCGCTAGTAATTATAAGCATTCCTCGTGGGACACGACATTCACTCATCACTTTATTACTTGATAATGACCTGTGCACTTGCAGTTGTTAGTGTGCGTTTCGGCACATCAAGTTTTTGGCGCCGTTGCCGGGAAATGTTTTTATAATATTAGCAATATTAATGGAGATTATTGATCTAGTTTTTATTTTTTCGTAATTGTTTGTGCTGCATAATTATTTGTGTTGTGTTTTATTTGTTTGTTCTATTTTATGTTCTTGTTTTGTTTTTAGTTTTTATGTTGCAGCTGATCGGAATTATCAAAACTGGAATTTTTACCCAATTCATAATGGGGATACTAGGGAAATCAGTATCGGGATCATGGATACATCTATGAAACTAATTTCCCAAAAGAGTATATATGGGAAGCACTACAAGAGAAGTCATCCCTTGAGCTTGCTTTAGAAAGATTCACTGAATCTACAGAGAATTGGGTCGAGGAAGAGGACAAAAGAAACGGTGTATCAGAAGCTGGCTTTCCAACTCAATTTGAAGTGGACAGTACATTTGAGGATGGTGAGCATGCACAAGAGGAGCGTCGATTGGAAGAGATGTTTGTCACATTAGTGGAAGCTACAGATAAAAGATTTCAGAGCATCGAGACAACTCTAGAATACCAGCAGACTTCTCTTCACAATCTAGAAAAATAGGTTGGGCAAGTTTTGCAATTGCTAAGTGAGAGACCTAAAAGCAATTTTCCCAGCAATACCAAGGCCATTCCAGAAGAGCGACAACAGACCACTACCGTCAATTGGATGTGGGATGATGATAATGAAGAAGAAGAGAATGGTGAGACAAATTTAGGAAGGTTCCAAAAAGCATTGGATGAGGATGATTTGTTATGTGAGCAATCCCAAATTGAGCCATATGATGACATGGTTGGAGTGAGTTCAGATGTTGAAGACTTCTTTTCTGATGACCGCTTGAAACCACTCACAACCCCAATATCCACCCTTCATATACCCCAAATTCCATCAAATAAATACCTAGCCACAAATGATCTTACACCTTTGCCCCATTTCTCTCAGTGCATATTTGTTAGAGAAGTAGGTATATAGCCAGTACTTATAGTCTCTAAATTCTCTTTGGGGAGGGAAATTTGTTTTGTGGAGGTGTTGAAGAAAAATGTTAGTGAATTTGGGTGGAGCATCTCAGAATTGCAAGAGGTGGCTGAAGTTGGTGACGTTCCTACTCTCTTAGGTACAAAAGATGAAATCCCTACATTTAGTCTGTGGGTAAGAGTGTTCGATGACGATTTTGATATTGGCAAGCTTAGGTTCGTACGAAATGGAGAGCCAAAAATAGTTGTTATTGCTGTAAGAAGGCTATGCAAAGGCCAAAACTTTTGCACACTCTTCTTTATCTTAATTTATGGAGGTGGCCAGCACAAGGCAACCTCCAAGCCATTGGTAAATGATGAATAAGGCTAACGTCCAACTAAGACGACGTTAAAAAAGCGCTGAATGAGAGGCAACCCATTGATGATTTCGGTTTTTATTTTTATTTTGTTTTTATTTTTCAGTTTTATTTTGTTTTATTTTGACCGGATTTCACACTTTATTTATAGTTCAATCTCTTTATCTGTAGGAGGAATTTGATTATGGCTACAATTGACTGGAAGGAACACCGCTTAAGATTCATGTGAGACATCATTCATGGTAGTTAATTCTCTCTTTTACTTTTTCCTTTTACTTATATGTAACACATTTTGGACAATGTGTTACTTAAGTGTGGGGGAGAGATTTTATTGTGCCCTATTTGTTATTGAATCTTGCAATGAAGTGAATTGAGTTGTAGTGATAGTTTGATTTGAAATTAACTCTCTCTAGTGATAAATTAGTATTTTTTTTTTATGACAATGACTTGTTGAAGTGTGTCTTGATTAAATTGATCATGTGTTAAGGATTAAATGTGGTGGTCATGATTTGCATGCCTGAAATTTGATTGCATGCCTGAAATTTGAAACTTTAGTTACAATTTTTTAGCTTATTTTATTCCACTATTACATTTGTTCTAGTTTAGTAGAATTACTTAATATCTTAGGTAGCTTGACTGTTTTCTTAATGAAAAAAAAAAAAAAGATTGTGCACGTTAAGGAGATTTGAAAATTTTTCCATATTCCGTTGTTCTTGACTCTTTTAATCGAAAGAATTAGGATCATGAATAGTGCTAGTAGCCATGTGGATTTGTGATTCTAGCTGAGTAACCGGTAGTCGACATCACAAATATTTACCTTCGCATCAAAAGGCTAGTATGACGATTCTAACAAGTCGGGCTCCTTAGTTAGTTGAAAAGAAAACATGAAGATGAATTGCATGATCAAAAGTAAAGTAAGGTTTAAGGGAATAGTCAAGCACCTAAGAGAAAAATCCTTATCATTCTACTTTTCTTAAACTTTTATATTTTTGGAATTGCTTGCTCAAACTTGTAACTTTAGAATTTACATTTTAGGTTTTTAAGATTTGTTTTAGAGATTTATTGATTTGGCTACCATGTTTGAGAATTGACATTTGATTGAGGATGTTGAGCCTTGCTGATTACAAGTTGTTGTCAATCTTTTTGAATTATTTGATTAGAGAGGGTAGGTTTTATTTCTTACTGTTGTTATGATTAAATTTTCTTGAGAACAAGCAAATACTCAAGTGTGGGGAAATTTAATAAGTGCTTAATTGACTACATTTTACCCTTTGTTCTTAATGTATTTTATCCTTAATTTGAATTTGATTTGTTTGTTTAGTATTTTTTCAGAGTTATTTTATAAGAATTTCATGTTTTAGGTTGCCATGAATCAAATTTATTGAAATCATGAAGATAGGACACGAATTCAAGGCATTTTGGGTGAGAATTGAAGAAAAGTTTTGAAGATCAAATGCAGAGTTGGTGTATTGACAGCTTTGAACACCTTGGAGTATTTTGAGTATAACTTGAGCTAAAAATGTCCGATTGAAATGATTTAGGTGTCATTGGAAAGATAAGAAAAATATATACAAAAGTTATGAAGAAGACAAAGCCTAATTCGAACATTTTCATATCACAAAGTCAGCCACAGAATCGTGTGACCCGCCTGTGTGACAGGGTGTAAAAATGGCAGAATTGAATTTTCTTATCACACACCTAGCCACACGGTCGTGTGGCTAAGTGTGTGGAGAGTCTGGAAAGTGTTTTAAAGCTGCAAAAAGAAGAAAAAATGGAGCTTTTGGGAGTTCTAAGAAATCCTAGCCTTGTGGCTAGGAATTTTAGGTTCCTTTAGGTTCTTAGATAGTTTAGGAACTTTAATTTTAGAGAGATTGAATTGTAAATCAAGATTAAAGATCCATATTTGTATAGATTTGAAGTAAAAAATCAAGGATTGAAGGAGGAGATTTCTACACATCTTCCATGGATAGTTTGAGTTTTCTTGTTTCTTCTCTCTTTTATTTTTCATCTTTAAATTCTATCATGAATTGATTGTATCCTATTTAGATATTGATGAACCCTAGTTATGATTGAATGGATTGAATAATTTAAGTTTTGATTAATTTCATCTTTGATTATTTTGTTTCTATGATTAAAATCTTTTATTCTAATTAACAATTGCTAGCTTGTTAATTAGATTTAGTTTTCATGTTAATTAAGTAGAGATA
>CATKHJ010784785.1:0-10054 GCA_949750685.1 Vernicia montana | reverse complement strand
TATATATATATATATATATATATTAAGTGCATGGAATTCATATAAAATTAAGAAGGGACATATAAGTAAGAAATACTTATGTTTCAACAAGCTGTATCAGAATTGATAGCTCAACATGAACGAATATTATACGGTGTTCAGACCTCACGTGAAAGAGCAAAGTGACTCCCAGTGCGCCCTGATCAGTGGAGTATTAAGGCTGTTTACTGTAAATACTCGAGACTTCCGCGCTCAAGAGGGAGCCTAAGCTCAATATGAAAGTTTACACGTGAGGGAGAAATTATTAAGATTTCAAGTGTGTGGAATCCCACATTGAAAATAGATAGAATTAAAAAGGAACATATAAGTGAAAAAAAAAAAACCCATAAACCTGATATAAAATAGGGACTTGGAGACGATAACAAAGTTATCCACCAATCAATAATGGAAAATGATATTCAAACATGCTAAACACCTAGAGATCTCCATCTATATTTCTTTCCGAATATGTTTCTTTGAGCTACTTTCTACCTTGTTCGCTTGTCGGTTGTGGTTTCTTTTCTCACTATTTCACTTAGTTATTTATTTATTTATTTATTTATGTAGAAACACTCAATTTGGGATCTAAAATTTACCTCAAAATTCAATGTAGGTGCCAAAATTTTTTTTATCCAATTAGATCCTTAAAGTTTGATTTTAGCTCAATTTAGAATTTTCCGTCAAATTAACATTAACATAGTTAATTTGTGGGATCCATTTCCTTTTATAATAATAAAAATATTAAAATTTAAAATTCATACTTTTTAATAATAAAAAGTATTAAAATTAATAATGAAAAAATGAAAAAGAAAACTTTTGATTTTTAAACGAGCAAGAGTTTCTTGGTTTTTTTTTTTTTTTTTTAAAGTATATAAAATTATCATGTAGTTTGTTGTTTATTTTAAATAGGAGCAGAAGTTTTTTTTTGTGACATTTTAGTATATTGTATTTGTCATTGTTAAACACTTCACTGCCAAGGGTAGAGCCAGAACTCTAACAGAGGGGGGCCAAAAAAAAATTTTTAATTGAGAGACTAAAATAAAAAATTTTGAAAAGTTGGTGACACAAAAATAAAAAAAAAATTCAAAATTATGGGGCCAAATTAAAAAATATTTAAAATATATAGGTAAAATTTTAAAAATTATAGGGCCAAACTAAAAAATATCTAAAATATATAGATAAAATTTTAAAAATTATGAGGTCAAACTAAAAAATATCTAAAATATATAGATAATAATTTCAAAATTTTAAAAGTTTGGGGGCCAAGGCTCCCCTTGCCCTCACTCCCTTTGCTCCTATTCACTGCCAATCCACTAACATTGTCTATTTTTGCTGATTTAGCAAGTTTCTCATAATAAAAAAATATTTTTTTACAGAGAATATGACTCGCCCATCTCATCTAATAACTAATTAAAATAATTTTAATTTTTCATATTTAAATTTTTAATTTTTTAAATTGATTGTGGGCTCCACAATGTTTAGTTGGACTTTAAATTACTAAGAAAAATAATTTTTTAATTATTTTTATATCACATCAGCAAAATTTAAAGTTGTCAAAGTATTTGACACTAAAACGTCTAACGGAAAAAATCACAGGTATACAAATGTCATGAAAAAAATTTCAACCCCATTTAATAAAAAATATGAAACCACATAGTAATTTAATGTACTTTCTCCCTCCTTTTTTTTTTTTTTTTGATGAAACTCAAATCATGAAACCAGATCTGGGTTCATCATGAAACCAGATCTGGGTTCATCATGAAACCTACATTTGGATTGGTTTTTTTTTTTTCTTAAAGTTTTTTATGTTAATATCTCTGTGGGTTTGGCATTTTGAGATCCCTACCTTGTTGTTTGTTAATGGGTTTTGCTTCTTCTTTTAATTTCAGTCTCCAAGACTTTGTTTTTGGGTGATTTTACTCTGTTGTTGAAATTAGTTTCTTGTTTTATCTTCATTGGTATTGTTCATTGCTTTTCTAGATTTGTATACAATTGGTGTTCTTGGGTTTTTGTTGTTGTTAGTTAATGTTTGATCATTAATGATTATCTCATTTTTTATGAATTAAACCCAAATCTGTTTTTTTTTTTTAATTTTTAATTTTAATTATTTAAAAATATAATTTTTTGAATTTTAATATTTTTTTATTATTTAAAAATACGAAGTAAGTCTTACTTTTTTTACTTTACCCAAATGGAGCCGTTGTCTCCCGTCTAATGAAGCCCCTAATTAAGCCAAAATTAAATTTTAAGGGGCTGATTCAAAAAAAAAAAAAAAAAAAAAAAATTAGCACCTATACCGTGATTTGGACGTTTATTATTAGAAGCTTTAGGAAATTTTTTTTTCATAAAATGGGAGCTATATTATCCTCTATTAGTTTAAAATGGACAAAAACACTAACGCCGTTAAAAAATATTGACGTGACAAGCTCATTAATTTTTTAATAAAATGGAGCCTACATTATATATTTTATTTTTATGAGGCCATTAGACTTAAAATTTAAAAAAAAAATTGAAAAATGGTCAAGTGAAACAAGATTTTTTTTTTTTTACCCAAAATTATATTTTTCTTTTTTATTGGGATGATAATAATGATTGAAATTAAAAAAAAAAAAAAAAAAAAAAAGGGATAAGTGGAATTTTTTTTTATTTTAAGAAATTTAGTGGGCTCCACAAAAATAAGATATATTAATATTAAAATATTATGAACCCGCCACATCAATATCACATCAGTTTTCTTCAGCATTGTTAGTGTTTTTGACTTTTCGTTCCTCCTAAACTAACGAAAAATACTACAGGCTATATTTTGTTAAAAAAAAAAAGATTTACATGTCCCTAATAATAAAATGCCCAAAACATAGGGTTTTTTTTTTTTTTTTTTTTTACTTTTCCCAGTATATTAATATATATAATTTTGAATAATTGTGACAAGAATGATCCTCCACTCTTAGTTTTTTATTAATGAAATTGACTATAATTATTTTTTTTTAGTGAATACTATAAATTTTCATTCATATGTTAAAAATAATACATCTTAATATGAAAAATAAAAATATAAAATTATATACATCGAGAAGTATCAAAATAAAGCAACTCGAATTTCTTTCAATATTCTTCAATCGTGTTGATAGAGTATTTGAACTGGCAACTCGGTACGAAGCGAGCTATTCTTAGTGGCGATTAAACTACAAATCGACCTTTTTATTTTTAAACAAATCTAATTATTTGAATATCAACGGTAAATCTAAAACCAAGACAATAAACTCTAAGATTATAAATAGTCTAAGAGAATAAGATACTTCAATAAAAGAAGAATGAAAAACTTCTATAAAAAAAAAAAAAAAGAACTAATAGATCCCATCAAAAGAATAAAAAACTCCAAAAAGAGAACTTAAAATAAAACGAACAATAAATTCATACAAAAAAAGACACAAATTAATAGATCTAGAAAAATCTAGATCTATATTATTGAATAAAAAATAAGAAAAAAAGACAAAAGAATTATCGCTAATCAAAAGAGAAGATCAATGGTGGTTCAAAGAAAAAACCAAAGAGAAAAAAAGAGAGAATACGGCTAAGGTTTCTCTGACTATAATTATCTTTTTTAATCTTTTACATAATAATTAATTTTTATAGCTAATCAGGTGTGATTTCATTGGTTTTCTCATCCTTTATTAGAGGTCTCAAGTTTGAGTCTTTAAAATCACAAATTCAACTATAAATTCAATCCCGAATCTGTTCATATAAATTCGACTTATAATATATTCTAATATGCATAAAACTCAAATGATCAAAAGTTATTTATAGATAATCTGCATAATTTATTGACCCGATTCAAACACAATCCATTTGATATTTAATTCAAAATAAATTAATTTTTTTAGAAAAAAAATAGAAATTAGTTTTGAAAATTAATAAAAAAAAAATACAATCTGATAAGGGACAAAAATATACCGAACTGGGTAGTAAAGTAAGTCGGGCCTGGCCCAATATAATATATTTATAAGCCCATTGACTAAAGACAAATAAATAGCCATTCAGTTCGTATCCAAGCAGGAAAAGGATTAGAACGATGCAGTAAGCCATTCTATATCCGAACCGGTCAAGGAAATTTATATTCAACTCTTGTAAGGATCTATCTCCTATAAATACATCAAAATTTAACTGACAAAGGGTACATGCATACTTGCTAACACAAACAATACTCAAACATTATTGAGCCAATTTACTAACTTGACCGTCGGAGTGGTTTTGCTAGGCACTCCGCCTAACCCACTTAATTCTTGTTTCTTCTTACATATCGCACTAGCTCAGAACGAATTCAAGTAAAGATGAACTATTCTAAACGATCTCACCTCGGTTGGAATTAGCTTCATCACAATCCAATCAACTCCATAATTCACAAAATGTAATCAAATTTAACACAATTCTTTATGAGAGTTAACAACCAATTGACAAACCAAAGTCACTGAAGCCGACTCAAGGAATTTGCCACCTCAATGAATTAGGCCTAATAATTCCCACGTTACTTAACTCATATTGATATACTGATATCGATACTTGATAGTGACCCTTGAATTTAATTCTTTCATAAAAATAAATATGAGAAATAATAATATGCTAAATGGAATATAATCTTTTTATGTATTTAAAGCGTCACAATATATCTTTTCTAAAAAAAATAAAAATAAATCACTATCTTTATATGTCTCCCTATGCAAAATGGACAGATTAAAATTTTAATTTTATCAACACCACCGTAATAAAAATAAAATAATCAGCCACTCAAATGGATCCCATTATATATAATATATATGTATATGAGTGAGACTTCATGGAACTTCTCTTGGCATTGTCAATAAATTTATAAAGATTTAAAATACAAATATATCTATAAAAAGATTATTTAATTAACATGATATATAGACAAAGATACAAATTAAGAGAGATTTATTTTAAAAAAATGTAAAGAGATAATATAAAGTTTTGAATATCACAGTATAATAGTAAAAAAATTATAATGAAAGTCCAAAAACATTACATCGATTTTCCATTCCTTGCAAATTATGATTAGAATAAACTTATTAATTTTATGCCAAGCCAATGTTTCAAGGAAATATTACTGAAAATATAAAAGACTATTTTTATAAGGATATGCCTTAAAGGTAACGCAACCTCTTTATTTTCTCTCTGTCTCTGTCCGTGTAAATAATATTTTAATAAAAAAATTATATTTTTTTTTGAAATGAAAGAGGTAATTCTCATTCATAAAAATAAATTACATGGATGACAGTAAATAAAATATAAAATTTTACAAACTACAAACCATGTTCTTGAATCCAACTCAAAATATGATAATCTCCATAAATAGAAAGACGATCAAATTGACAAAACAATTGATTCGATATAACAGTGATAAGTACGCTCTACTCAATGACTATATCATGCTACAATTCGATTTTTATGTCTTCAAATGAGTCCAGTCGCACAATTACAAATATTCGATTTATCATTCTCATTGAAATCTTCAACATCAATCTCATATAGGGATAATAATAACTCCAAAATTGGAGAATAAATACTCTCACGAAAGAAGAATAAACAACTATCATAAGAGAGAACAAAAACAAACACAAACACAAAAATAAAAATAAATACTAACTAATATGTTAAGTGCATATTTATATTGATTAAAACAAACAAAAACTACGAAAAAAGTGAAACAATGGAGAAGTCTAAAACAACAACAAAAAAAAAAATTTGAAAGAAAAGGAGAAGTGGTGGCTAGGATTTTTTTTTAGTTTCCACTTTATGTTACGGTTGCGAATAGTGTTTTTTCTCTAATGAAATATGATTTTTTTTATTGTTTTAAATATTTCTTGTCCTTAATTAATCAAATAGTAGTTGCAAGTATGCGCTTTACATAATTTTGATTATATATTTTTTCATTTAATTTATATAATATACATTAAACATTATATGTGAACAAAATGAGAGAGAATAATCTCTATTTTCATTTATTGAATAATACAAACAGATGTGATATCTATACAATACTTGCTAGTTGCCTACGCTAATCTATTAGTTATAAAGATAAGAAAGAATAAACGATAAAGACTATAACTAGATAACAACTTAAAATATTACTGCCTCTACTGCTATCTAATACAAAGATGAGGCTGTTGTTTGTAATAAACTGAGATAAAAGATAATGACATATAATTCTACACCCCCTTCTTAAGTTAGAATTTGGTGAATATCAAACAAACCCAACTTGGAAATCAATTTATTAAATTGAGGAGCAGAAAGAGATTTTGTGAACATATCAGCTATCTATTCCTGAGAAGATACATGCTGAGGTAAGATAAAACCTTGTTTGAATTGGTTCCTGACAACATGATAATCAATATCCAGATGTTTAGTCCTCTTATGAAATACTGGATTTTCAGTAATATGTATCGCAACTTTATTGTCACACCGAAGAGGAATGGGAGTTTGAATTTTAATTTGAAATTCTTTCAAGATGTAAGATATCCATTGAAGCTCACACACTGTACCTGCAAGACTTCTGTATTCAGCTTCAGAACTCAACTACCATTCTTCAAACCTCAGAACCTAAAACATATACAGAGGCTATTGAACATGAATGCTGGTAATTAGCCATGCAAAAAGAATTGGAAGCTTTACAAGCCAATAATACCTGGGAATTATTTGAACTCCCTCCAAATAAACAACCCATAGGCTGTAAATGGGTATATCGAATCAAGTATAAAGTAGATGGAAGCATCGAACGTTATAAGGCCAGATTGGTTGCCAAAGGCTATACCCAACAAGCTAGTATTGATTATCTTGATATATTCTCTCCAGTGGCCAAAATGACAACAATAAGAACTCTCTTGGCTCTTGCAATAATTCAAAATTGGCATCTTCACCAGCTTGATATAAACAACGTGTTTTTACATGGAGATTTAACAGAGGAGGTGTACATAATTGTTCCCCCAGGTTTTTCTTCTAAGCCTAATCAAGTATGCAGGCTCTTGAAATCTTTATATGGCCTCAAACAGGCTAGTCGACAATGGTATGCAAAATTATCCCCTGCTTTATTAACCCAAGGGTATACTCAAGCCACCTCAGACCATACTCTGTTTTTCAAGCATACAAATACCTCTTTCAAAGCTTTGCTAATTTACATTGACGATGTAATTTTAGTTGGTAATGACATGTCTGAAATAGTTCACATGAAAGCTTTTCTTCACAGCACCTTTCAGATAAAAGGACTTGGGCAATTTAAAATTTTTCCTTGGACTCGAAGTTGCAAGATCACACAAGGGAATTAATCTGTGCCAATGCAAATATGCTTTAGAAATTCTCTCTGACACTGGATTTTTAGAAGCTAAGCCCACTTCAACTCCGATGATTCAGTCTTTTAATGCTTAACTAGAAGATAGTCTTTTACTCACAGATGTTTCTTCCTACTGAAGATTAATAGGAAGATTACTTTATTTAACTACAACACGTCTTTATATCTCCTTTGCTGTTCAACAACTCTCCCAATTCCTTGATAAACCAACTGAGAATCACCTTAAAGTTGCTCATAGGGTTCTCAGATACCTCAAAGGAGCACCAGGACAAAGGCTATTCTTTCCAGCCAATTCCATTTTACAATTGAAAGCTTTCTCAGACTCTGATTAGGCTGCCTGTCCAACAAGTAGAAAATCTATCACAGGCTTTTGTGTCTTTCTTGGATCTTCTCTTATTTCATGGAAGTCAAAAAAAC
The DNA here is from genome assembly GCA_949750685.1 of Vernicia montana. Lineage (NCBI taxonomy): Eukaryota > Viridiplantae > Streptophyta > Magnoliopsida > Malpighiales > Euphorbiaceae > Vernicia > Vernicia montana. The sequence goes on along the minus strand of CATKHJ010784785.1, from coordinate 2,262 downwards.
AAAACACTGTTTCTCGATCATCCTCTGAAGCGGAATATCGAGCCTTAACAGCAGTTACTTGTGAAATCCAATGGTTACTCTATCTGCTTTATGAATTGCAGGTTCCTCATCCTCAAGTAGCACATATTTATTGTGACAATCTGAAAATCCTGTTTTTCACGAAAGAACCAAACATATCGAAATTGATTGCCACTTGGTTAGGGAGAAAGTCTCAACTGGAACAATTCAGCTCTTTCCTGTTTCCACTTCTAATCAACTTGCAGACTGCCTCACTGAACCCCTTGCTCCACACCTGTTTCATCAGTTTCTATCCAAGTTGGGCCTCCACAATGTGTATGCTCTAGCTTGAGGGGGGTTGTTAGTAATACATGCCAACATGGAATTCCTAGTTACAAGAAGAATAGCCAATTACAGATTGGCACTTGTCAATAGAAGTTACTAGAATTAGTTAGCAATTTGTTAGTTTGTTAGATATACAGCTCAGCAACTAGCTTCGTGTATATATAAAAACGTTTGTAATTAGATCTAAATGTACTGTAATTTTGTTTCTTTCTCATCAATCAATTTTGTTAGCTGTAGATCTAGAAATTGTTGTCTGCTTCTTCTTTTTCCAAGAAATAAGTGCTGAACCCAGATAGATACAAAATCCTATAAGAGACTTTCTTGTTTCAGTGCATGATGCCCAATCTGCATCACTAAAAGCTTGTAATTGAAGCTTGTTTTCACTTGGATAAAGCAATCCTTTCGAAGGACAACCTTTTAAGTACCACAATAAATGTAGTGCAGCCTTCCAATGCGAATCATAAGGTGAATTAACAAACTGACTTAGCTGTTGAACTGGATAGCTAATATCACGTATGCTAATATTCAAATATAGAAGTCTCCCAATCAATCTTCTATATTTGTCTGGCTCATCAAGTAACGTGCCCTTATTGGCTTCTAACTTCTTACCTTTAGGTGAAGGCGTAGTTGTAGGTTTTGCTCCAGTAAGACCTGCATCTGAAATAATGTCTAGCAAGTATTTCCTTTGGTTAATAATAGTACCTAACGAACCTCTTGCTAACTCCAAACCAAGGAAATACTTAGCTTGACCGAGATCTTTAATGGTGAATTGCTGATCAAGTTATTCTTTAACTTCAATCATCTCATTCTATAAGGTTCCTGTCAAAAGAATATCATCTACATAGATTAATAATGCAGTAAATGATATGTCAGTCTGTTTAATGAATAAACAATTATCATATGGAGATTGATTGAAGCCAATAGCCTTTATCCTATCATAAAACTTATTGTTCCATTGTCTAGATGCTTGTTTTAATCCATATATGGATTTTTGTAGCTTACAAACTTCCCCTTTCTTTGCCTTTGTGTAACCTTCAAGTGGCAACATATATACATCTTCATTCAATGTACCATGCAGGAAAGTATTATTTACATCCAGTTGGTGTATAGGCCAGGATTTCGAAGTTGATATGGCAAGAAAAATTCTCACAGTAACTATTTTTGCAACAGGTGAAAAACTTTTCAAAGTAATCAACCCCTTCTAATTGGTGAAATCCTTTGGCTACTAAATAGGCCTTGTGTCTTTCTACAGTCTCATCTGGTTTCAACTTTAACTTAAAAAACCCGTTTTGAGCCTATTGCCTTCTTTCCTTCTGGTAGAGAAGTCAAACTCCATGTGCCATTCTCTTCTAATGCCTTTATCTCTACATCCATTGCCTTGATCCAATTAGCATCAATACTGGCTTGTTTGTATGAAACTGGCTCTTGGATATTAGACACATTTGCCAAAAAAGATACATATGAGTTAGTTAAATTTGGTGATTGAACAAAAGGAAAAGTCGGAGGGGTATATGGAGAAGATGATATTGAATCTGCAGTTGACCATTGATCTTGTTCATAGACTTAACAACAATGTTAGTCACATAATCCTTTGTCACGACCCAACTTTGAGCCGCGACTGTCCTAGGGTATAGGAAGACTTAAGGTCACCTAAACCCGTAGAACACCTCATTACCTTAATTAACTTCCATTAATTACCAGTTACCATTACCCCAGAATCGGAACCATAAATTTCCCTTATAAAAAAAAATCCCATGCCTTATAAACATTTGTGATCAGTAAATGATACTGAAAATATTTTTCCATCCTTTTTCCTTTTGAACTCCATTTTCCATTTAAATCCCATTGCAGCTTAAATATAATTAAGTGCTTGGACTGTAGCAATTGATATATCATACATCATGCATACCAAAGTCTAAA
>CATKHJ010784597.1:0-14972 GCA_949750685.1 Vernicia montana | reverse complement strand
ATAATTTTCAGTAATAATAGTTATCAAACAGAATTATTATATTCAGCACTTAAAAATTTCAGTATTTATTATATTCAGCGCTTAAAATTCAGCACTTAATTTTTCAGCGCTTAATTTTCAGTTTTACCAAACACCACCTTATTGTTCCATTAGCCTATTTTTTTTTTTTTACATATTTTCATTTGTAAATTATTTTATTTCATATTTATAATCAAAACTTATAATTCTTTGAAATATTTACCTTTTAACTTATTATTTTTAACATTTTTGTATTAAATATTTTTATATCTTTCAACTTTAGTTTCTTTTTTTATATTTAACTCATAATTCTATGATTCTTTTATTTTTATCTTTAATCCACTCTTATATTTAATTTTTAAATTTTAATTTGAAAATCAAGTGTTTATTTTTTTAAATAAATATTAAAATCATGGTTTTAGAACTAATTATATTTATGAATATTTTTCATTCAAGTGTTTATTATTATATTTCTCAATGAAATATAATAATATATTTATTATAGCGAATTAATTTTTAAATATTTAATATTATTGATTATGTATTATTTATTAATGAGATAAATTTTCACCATTAACTTTAATTCTTGACTCTATCATTATTTATATCAATTAATTTATATACTCTCAGTCCACCCTTAATTCAATTCAACGTTGGCCATCAAGATTGAGTTAAAAAAAAAAAAAAAAAGTAGAGAGTTGACCTTATCCTTCCTCCTCCTCCTCTTCTTCTTCTTCTTATTATTATTTATTCATGCCTTTTCTTGAACATCAATGGGTCCAACTTATATCCCACCACAACCTTATATTCCATGCCACTATATTAAGTTATTATTATATCATTGTACTACAATGTTCATGTTAGTTTACTTTCTTAATTGAAAAATTAGAGATTTAAATTTTAATAATTTCATTTTATTTTTAATCAATTTGTATGTGAATTAAAATTTAATTTTTTTTTGAAATATAAAATTAAATTTTATAAATTCAAAGAATATTTAAAAATTATTTGTAATGAAAAAAGTTAATTTAATAGATAAAAAAGTAAATTAATAAAAAAATAATTCTTGAATATATAATCAGAACACAAGGAAGTTTTACAAATAGAAACAATCATTGATATTATTTTAAATATGATCATAAAAAATAATTTACACGCTTACAACCAATCACCAAACATGAACCCATCAAAATTTAATGCCACCTTCCACTTTTTCAAACTCAAATCTCTTTCTTGGCATTAACTGCCTTACGCCTTCCCAACTATCTACTAACCAACCCCTTCAATGCTAGGTTTCTCTCTGTATATTTGTGTATGTCTTGTCTTTATAAGCACTTGGACATTGCCATTTAGGTTTATTCTTCATTTTCCTTTGTGGGTTTATTTGTGTCTGCAATTGCCTCTTCTTTCATGTTCTTGATCTTGTCTGCAAATAATGGCTCCAGCTGCTTCTTTCGATGAATCTTCAAGAATAGTTTGTGTAATGGATGCTTCTGGACATTTAGGAACAAATCTTGTGCACAGGCTCTTGCATAGAGGTTACACTGTTCATGCTGCTGTACAAAACCATGGTTTGTTTTTACTCTTTCTTGCTTTATTTTGCTTCTGGGTTTTGATTTTTTTTGGGATTATGTGTTCATTATATTTCCAATTTCTTCTTCAATTTCGCCCTAATTGCTTCTATTTTCTGAATTGTGTTATTGTGGAGTTTTTGGTTTCCCAACTAGTGGTGGCTCCTCATCAATTTTGAATCAGTGGAATTAGTTGGCAAAGTTTTCATATTTTAGTGTGGAATTGCCATATGTAATCCATGGTGGAAAAAAATAATTAAAAATTTGAGGGGCTGTGCAAAGAAATGATATAGTTTATTTATTACTTTAAAAAAATTAAAAAAAAATACGCAGTTAACAATACATGCATGCACTTCTCTATTATACAATGTATGGCCTCTGATGAGAACCAAAGTTAATGTTTTGTTTGTTCTGGTTTTTTAATTTATAGTATATTATATGATTATATCACAAGGCAAACTGAACTGTCTTCTAGGCTTCATTTTCCAGTAATGATTATTTATTCCCATTTATTGGTTGTTCAATTATTTTATCCTATTGCTAGTCCCCTGGCATTTTTTTATACTTATAGGATGATTTGTTTATTGTTTTGGATGCATGAATTTGCAGGTAAATTGAAACATTTTGAAGAATTATCCTGCAATAGCAAGAAATTAAGAGTTTTTTACTCTGATCCCTTTGATTATCAAAGCATAATGGATGCACTAAAAGGATGCTATGGCTTGTTCTATTCCTTTGAACCTCCATCAGATCAGCCCAATTATGATGTATGTTACTACTCATTTCTTATGTTCTTCTTCTTATCTATGTGCGACTCTTTTCATTTAAATCATAGAGATAATGAATTACAATGTGTTACTCTTTTGATGCAGGAATTCATGGCAGATGTAGAGGTTAGGGCAGCACATAATGTCTTAGAAGCATGTGCACAAACAGACACCATAAACAAAGTTGTCTTCTCCTCCTCTGCTACAGCAGTTATATGGAGTAACAACCACAATAAGACTCCTGATGATCTTGATGAAAGGAATTGGAGCGACATAAATTTCTGCCAGAAGTTCAAGGTATATATAATGTGCAGTAGATTTACTAAGAGATGTACTAATCTGATAGAGATTTGGATTGACATTGACAAGATATAAAAAATTTTATGCAGTTATGGCATGCTATGTCAAAGACGCTAGCAGAGAAGACAGCTTGGGCCCTAGCAATGGACCGAGGGATCAACATGGTCAGCATAAATGGAGGGCTTGTGATGAGTCCTGATTTAGCAATAACAAATCCTTATTTAAAGGGAGCAGCTGAAATGTATGAAGATGGTGTGTTCGTTACAGTTGATCTCAGTTTCATTGTCGATGCACACATTTGTGTATTCGAAGAGATTGCATCATATGGAAGGTATCTTTGCTTTAACAATGTCATCAATTGCAATGAAGAGGCTATTAAGCTTGCTCACATCCTATTGCCACCCTCCGAATCTTCGCATCCTCAAAGGTTAGTTTCAAATTTCTTGGAAACTATCATATATTAATCTTGTATATTCAATGGTAATAAAGTACCTTTTGGCTTTGGCAGTTTTGAAGATACAAGAGTACATCAGCAGAGGATAAGCAACAAGAAACTGAACAAACTGATGGTGGATTTTGACAATGAGCTTCAACAAGATTGATTTGCAGCATAATTATGCATAGAAAATCATATAATTATTTTTTTTTTGGTAATCTTTAGGTTCAACTGATGTCTGAAGCCTTCAATCAATTATTTAAAGATCATGAGAGCTGCCAAAAATGGCAGTAACTGTATAAAGTGTACAAATTGCAGTTTGTGTATTTGCATATGTTGTGAGTCTCACTATGTATGAAACACATGAAAAATTCAATTTGTAATTTATTTCTATGGAGAAAATAACTTCATGGAAATGGTAATACTGTACTTGTTTTCAATAATCCAAAAAATCAAAACCTTCATAACAGTATGTTGGTGTAAATTTAGTTTTTCTCATAAAGATTATAATTTATAGTCTAAAACAAAAGGCAATACAATTTTTTTTAATTCATCATTGATTTGAAAATTTTAGTATATGAAGAAGGGGAAACTACACTGGGCGTATGTCAGAAAGTGGGTGCAGGCAAGTTTTTTTTTTTGGGTGAATGTAGGAAGTTTTTTCCTGGCAAAGGAAGCAACAAAACGTTAAGTCAAAAAATAAAAATCAATGACTAGACGGCAGGGTGTCACAACTCACAAAAGGCCTTATGACCACAGCGACACAGTGTTAACGCTCAAGATTTGCTAAACAATAGACGACGCACCACGTGTCTTCTTCTAATGAAACGACAACTTACAATTTAAACGATACGTTATTCAGAATCAGTAGTATTATTTATCTTGACGAACAAGCAGTAAACGAGATAATCTCTAAGGTAAAACGACCTGTCGTCCACGTGATAGGAATCGCATATCCAAGTTTAGAAAGGAACTAATGCAACCATGCAAATAATAAAGTAAGAATTCCAAATCCAAACTCGTAATAGGACCCCAAATAATACTATACATATATATATATAGTAACACCAACTCACCAACCCAAAATTCCATTGATTCATTTCAAGAATTCTTTACAGTTTCTTTCTTTTTGTCTCGTCATTTCAAGAAGTGCAAGCAATGAAGTTCCGCATAGGACAACGGATAGAAGTATGCAGCAAAGAAGAAGGGTTAGTTGGCTCCTACTATGAAGCAACTATCAAGAAAATTCTTAATAACAAGAATTCCTATAAAGTTCAGTACAAGAACCTGCTAAATATAAGGAAATCCAGGCGTCTGATAGAAAAGGTCTCTGCTGATGAAATCCGGCTACTCTCTCCGAGACCATCATTAGTGAGGCTGATTTCTGGGTTTTCCAGGGGTGACACGGTTGATGTTTTTGACAGAGATGGCTGGTGGGTTGGGGAGATTACTAGTCACGAAAGGTCCTACTACTCTGTCTATTTTCACTCTACCCATGACCATGTCGCTTACACTGTTACTCGGTTGAGGGCTCATCACGATTGGGTTAATGGCAAGTGGATTTCCTACTAGAGAAGATTTTCTTTATTTCTTCTTCATTTTGTGGGTTACCCTTTTTCTAACTAAATACCTAAATGGATATTTTGATTTTGTAAAAATTAAATGTAGTTCTATCACTCTATGTATGTAGATTGTTTCATGTATTATAATAAAAAAAATATTATAAACCTTATTTACAATCTATAATAGACTAGTAAATCACTGTGCCAAACGCATCCTTAGCATAATAATAAAACATTTGCATTTATTAGTCCAACAGTGCCTACCAGTGCGATAGGTTATGGTGTTCAATTGATAAATCTCAAACTAAGATACAACAACGCCCACCCTTTAAGCAACGTAAGGGCCATGCACAAAATATTAGGATTTCCATCGAGCTAGTAGCTCAATTGTAGACTAAAAAAGAAAGCCTGAGGAATTTTAGATGAAAATCGGTAGATATTAAAATCTGTTGTTAAACTTATAAATAATAATCACATGAAAATTTGGAAATAAGATCAATTTTTGTATTTCATTTATCCAAAATTGATCTTATATAACCTAAATTATTTTAACCCTACTGGCCCCCACTATACATACAACATACCTGATAAAACAACATTCGAGATACTTCAGCAAAAGAAGGCAGTTCCAGGGTGACTAACGCCTTCTACGAGTTCCAGTAATGGAGTAGACATTCAGTAGAGCCATTTTCAGGCACTTAGTGACATGGAGGTGATTGAAGAAAGCTTGAATTTGCGGACTTTTTTAGAGTTCTCTGGCTGAAATAGGATCTCAGTACTTGACCTTACAGTTGCTTCTTTCCACTCAGAACCTGAAGCACCTTCACTTCGATAATCACGAGGAGAGTATAAAACTTGAAGCTTTGAATGAGCTGCGGTTGGTAATGGAAATTTGAATGGGCAAGTAAAAAATGAAATAAAAAATGTGAAAAACGAGAAATTTATGATTCCATTAAACAAATAAAATATTACGTTTATACCTCAAATCCTTCCAAAAGAAAATGTATATGCCTCAAATAAAAGAAATTTTTTTGTCTGACACCCAAGTTGCCATCTCAATTACTATGAATATGCCTCAGGTTCCCTCACTAAAACAAATGATTTTCATAAAAATAAAGGGATTTCAAAATATAAGACTTCTTGCATTGCAAGCTTTAAAAAAAGTTAAAAGTATGCAGAATTCCCCTCAAATTGCAAGGAAAATGTTTTTGTAATTTGAATTCATAACCTCGAACTCATAATAGAGCCTTGTTATTGCCTAAGGCCCAACCTCTAAGATTAATATTATCATACAATCAAAGTACAAGAAATTTTAAATGATTACCAAATCCCAACATGCTTGTCTTTTGGACAATAAGACGGCCAACTTTTGATCTCTTGATGTTTCTCAAAGCTGTAATATCTTCTTCTTTTCCTTTAAATTCCAGAAATTCTCCTAAGACATATTTGTTACCTTTAAGCTCCAACCTGTAGAAAATTAAAGACAAATCATGTAGTTTTCTATAGCAATAACCAAATTACCATATAAATTTCTGATGGGAAGAATTATAAGAAAGCATAATCAAACCAGTGGGAAGTTAAATTTGCTTCACATCTAGAACTAGAACTGGGAAAGGCAAAGACCAATTCATGCCATAACCCACCCCTAAGCTTGATTCAGATTCATCCTCTTCCTTTGGCACTTCCCACATACAATATATACTACACTGCAGTGTCCCTGACTCAATCATGCTTTTAACAAATGTTCAACAAGATTATGCTATCATCAAATGCAGAATCTTGTAATCAACAAGCCAGTAAAAAAAAAATTTAAGAAAGGAAATCTGAGAACATACATGTAAATAATTTGATAATGGATTAACTTGCTTACTATTGGAAACATCTCTCTCTCTCTCTCTCACACACACCCACACACAAACACCCATGCACACGCAAGTATTGGAATTAATTGCTCCAATGGATGCGGTTGATCAACAGATGACTCAACTGGTCATCTTAAGATAGATCTACAACAGAGTTGGCCCAGTTAGTATAGCATTTTTCCAGTTTCCTCTTAGCCCTAAAAACTCTTCTTCTCTTTTAACTCTTAAATTCCTTAGTTCCTGCTTTAATATTTTTGCTGGAAAACAATGAGAAATTAATTTGATAAATTATAAGACATCCACCGAAGTTGAATGAAAACAAAAAACTGCCTTGTGTAGGCAGCTTGTTATTCTCTATCACCAAACACACATCATAGTATACACAATGAACACATTTACATCTAAGTAACATGAATATCCACTAAGGCACAGAGCAACAAACCTATCAAACATTGGAGCAGTGCTGAGAATGAAATTAAGCTTCTCATGTATAGATTCCTGCATCTCTTTCTTTCCACCACGAAAGGCACCCTTAATCCAGCCGGAAAACAGACTTTTGGGTTCTGGTTTCAGCTGTATCCATTGATCATAAGTAATGACCTCGGATGGGAAATAGCTTGAGTGAACAGTCCTAGGAGAATAAAATAAATTTCTAGTGTTAATAGAATATACATGCACAGCCTAATACTGAATATAGACAAGCAAGCAAATAGATCCAAAACATGCCTTCGTCAAAGCAGAGTAGAAGTACTACCTATTCCTCTGAACAATATCTATAAATTAGTATTATTGTTATGCAACCTTATTTATAAACTTGCCCATTCACTCCAACCTAAGCATGACTTCAATTTAGAAATTTATGATTGCGGTTTCTCTTATAGAAGATTTCCGCAAATTCATGAAGCCTGAAACATAAGTACACAAGTAAAATCAGCATGCACAAGTCCTTTCATCCGCCAAAGGATTTTCCACATATACAGTGTCCAATACTCAACATATTGCTGCTCATTAAGGTTTTCTTCTGACACAATTCATTCCATTGTCAGCACACCTGAGGCTATTATAAAGGCTTGTACAAACTCCTTTTGGTTCTTAATGCTTGATGTTTGTCTAAAACTTTTTAAGCTCAAAACTGGGGAGCACTATGACCCCAGAATGTGCACACTAACTTGTAGAGCCATAAATTCTCTCTCAAATATTAAGAAAGTTATTAAATCCTAACATTTAGTGAAGATGTTCACTGGTAAAGAAGAAAGCACAATTCCTCTCCAAACCCTCTAAGAGGATATAACAAGGGGCAATGGATGTAGATTGGATCCAATTATACTCAATCAATTTGGGCACCAAAGCAAAGTTCTTATTTACTAATCAAATTAGACATTCTAACCAGAGAGCAGAAAGTGCGTACCACAACTAGAAATATACTTTTTCTGCAGGACAGATATGTCTTGTAGGTGTCTCTCTGTGTATTCAATAATTCACTTTCAATTTAAATTACATAAACTACATAATTTTTAGTAAACCCATCGTTAAGAAGGTTCAACAATATACCAGAACTTTGGATTGGGAAGCACAACTTTGTACGACAAATATCCTTCTAGTAGAGCAACTCCCCTTTGATCAAGATATGATTCAAGAACTAAAGCTTGTTTCTTCACCTCCTCCACCTGAAAAATATTAGTAAAATAGTTTCAGATGATATGTGGCTGAAAACAAGCAGTGCACATCCTTTCATTTGGTTCTGAAATCCTTATCATGTTATAAAAACCAAATTCATGATCTTGTTAGTCTTACAAATGCCAAAAACTTATCTAAGATCCACAGCATGAAATGATTTTGCAGTGAAAAAAAAATTAATATTAAAAGTTGGCTTCCCTAGGGACTGGAAATGGAATAGAAAATGTAAGCATTAAACTAGATATGATTGCTATGATACAGCACTGCTGATAATGTAATTAATGTTTTTTTATAATAACAATGCAAACGGTAATAAGAGAAAATGGTGCTTATCTTCAATCGTGATGTATTCAATGAAGAAAATGTCTACCTGCTACTTTTTTCATATAGTTAATCTCAGCTTAGTCAGCTAATTAAGGTTTCTAACTTGTGTCAATCAGTCTAATATTAAACAGAAACAGAACTTGTGTGAAATTGGCTGTGTTGTAACTAAATAAGATTGAGTTACACTCTTCTGAGAACCTTATTCTCGTTATTTTCAACTAAGTTTTTTTGTGCTAATTCTTAGTGAAGGGTCCTACACCTGTCGTGGAGGGATAAAATGAAGCCTAAAAAATATTAGCCTCCAAGATGGTCCACAAAGCAACATCAAGGCTTTGCATGCCAACAAAATGTTATGGTTTGAGGTGCCGACACAAAAAACTTGGTTCGTGATCCAATCACCACAAAGTCATAAAACTCACATTCAATAGAATCTTTATCTAATGCTATATCTCAGCATCCTGTTGTATGAAAAAAATGGCACATACAGTACTGTGGCCATGATTATTGAACATCAACCAAGTAAGGACTCACAAATAGCCAAATCAAAACAGCTAAACAGAACTAGTTACATCAAAAAACCTGAATAGTTTAGAGGAGATACTAGAAATTAAACAACCCATTTATGCAACTAACAGACAGTAAATGCAGCCATGGAAACAACAAAAGCAAAGTAGCAAGTCAAATTGCAACATGACTTACAGGATTAGGATGACGCTCTGCCTTGTGTTTACTATTATCTTCACAAACCCAGCTGCCATCGCCATTAATTGATACTAATCCCGAGAAATTCTTGACAGACACAACTACTGCCTCCCTACACAAATCCATAAACACGAGTACATTGAATAATCACTACTTGTTTTTGCTACTGCATTATGTTTTCCTATATATACTCATAAAGGAAGTGTTCAAATCATTTATAAGCATTTACCCTTTGGTAACAAGTACCATATCCACATTTTGTCGTGAACCAGTATCAGCATCTGGAATTCGAAGCCCAACATAAACCTTTCCTCCATAAAGCTTTTCAAGTCTATAATTTAAAATCAAAATTTAGTACTCTGCCTAATCAATTTGGTTAAATAAACATATTTAAATTTTCAACACAAAAATAAAATTAATGATAAAATTATACCTATTAGCGACGTTGAAAAGAGCGCTGGTATCAGAAGTTTCGATCTCTAAAAGATCATCGTCGTCGGAGAAGAAGCACCGGAACAACTTGTAAACGATCAGACCGCAGAGGATCTCAATCCACATGATGACGAAGAAAAAAGTGTTTGGATAACGAGAAAATATTTCTAATTTCTTCTGCGGGAAAAAGGAAAATATTAATTGATTAAGTAGATATAAATTTGAGAAAAATTGAGAAATGGATTGGAGCTCTTATTTAGGAAGGTGAAAATTTAGATTATAATTTTCCTTTTCTGATTTTTCATTTTCAATTTTTTATTTAATTTTCTAAAAAATTAAAAAAATATTAAGGCATGCTTGGATTTACCTGATTCTCAAAACTATGAATTTTAGATAGTAAAATCCAAGTATTTTGGGATCGTTTGTTACGATTTCAATTATGGATTTTAGAAAATTCATAAATTGTAATTTTAGAGGCTATTGTTATCAATGTTTTTTTTTTTTTTTTTTTAATTTCAAAAAATAAGTAGTAGAAAATAATTTTTAAAAGATTATTAATTTTTATTTTGAAAATATAAAATAAATAATAAATAATAAATTTTAATTTTTAAAATTTTATTTTTATTTTTAAAAAATAAAAAACGATAACAATAACCAATATGGCCTTAGTTTTTTATTTTGTTTAAAAATTTAAAATATATTTCATAAATTTATTAAAATTAATCCTGCAATAAATTCTCTATTTTTTGAGAGTTTTGAAAAACATGATAGGTGCGTTTTAGTTAAATTCATCAAATGATGGATTCCACTAAAAGAATTATATTTCAAAATTACCCCTATTAACATTTTAATATTTCAACACTAACTTTTATTCTAAAACTAAAATTATATTTGTTTGTTATAAATGTTAAGGGTAGATTTAAGATTTACTCGTAAAATCTATAAAATTGTAATAATTCATCCAAACGTGAGTCTTATAAATTTCAATCATAAGTCTCATGATTCTATTCTTGTAAATAAACATTATATATATTAAAATTTCATGGTTTCACATTTCATGGTTTTGAATAAATCCATGAATTTTTAAAATTCATGATACCAAATGAGAGTTTTAAGAATTTTACCATGCTGAATTTACTGTAAATATATGAATATTATAAAATCTCTCATTTGAATTTCTTCATACCAAACAGGGCCTAAAGGACAGTGTTTTCGCATTTAAGCGATAGCTTGTGGACTGACCGGTAATGAACGAATAAAAGTACCTGCTTAAGAGCTAAGTAAATAAAACCTATTTTTTTATTCAGCTTTGATATAAAATTAATAAAGTTAAATAATTGAAATTTTTATAAATAATCATTCTTGGAATTTGAATTTAAAATTAGATTATATATATATATATTTTTAATTTTATATTAGAATTATTTCAAATCCATACCTGCACAAACGGAACGGACCTGAAATTTGAAACACCAAAATTGCTACAATAACCATAGAATCATTCAAATGATTATACTTTACTTGCGGCAGTACTCTTTGCCATTTTTATGGCTCTGTAGGAAAACATCAAGTAATATGATAAATGGCAAATCAACTTATTTTTTATTTTTATTTAATTTATTATTATATATCAAATTACTAGACGCTGAATAATTAAAAATGACAGGTGTTAAAATTTGAAAAAGTAAAATAAAAATAAAAATAAATATTAAATCAATTAAAATATCATAATAAAAAATTTTCAAAATAAACATTAAATCATGATGATGCTTGATTTTCTCTCTTAAATTAAACTAGAGTTTTGTTTTCTCTTCATTTTCTTTATTCTTCTCTTGGGGCCGCTTTTCTCTCCTCTTTTAGTGAAAAAAAAAATTACGATGCCTGATTTCTTGACAAGTAATTAATTAGCTTTTATATATAATAAAGTAATAAATTATAATTAGTAATAAATTATCTTCCTTAAAAAATTAATTTAAATTGTCTAAAATGATAAAATGAAATTTAAATTTATACATTAATTCGTAACCCGTAGTATCTCGCGAGTATACATGTATCTAATTTTAAGTTAAATCGAGATACATGTGAAAAAAATAAGTTATGCAAGAAAAATATAAGTTAAATTGAAATACATATACAATGAAAGTTTTCTTTTACCTTAAATAAAATAAATTTGATTCAATAATATTATAAGTCTCGAGATTTTAAGGTTATGATTTATGATTTTAAATTTCAGTTAGAATAAAATTGATAATAATAGAAAAAACAAAAATGACAAATTTTTCTTGAGCATATTGTGTAAAAAAAGTAAGGGAATATAATATGTGAATTTAGACTTGTTAGAATTAATGAGTCGGGTTCGAGTACGCTCATGAAGGATGTATAGATCTATGCCCATTAATTATTAGTTAATTAATTAAAAGATAATATATGGATATGAACTAAGATAATCTCTGTGAATTCTTCAATATACAAAAACAGAAAATAAAATATAATTCTATGTAAGTTCTCTCCCAAATTATATTTTGAGGCTAAGAATAAGACTCTTAGACTGTGAGATAGTGAAATCTTTCCCTACGTGGTGATTGCTTCCCTGATTGGTAACGCAAGTTAATCTGTTCGTTTTTTCTAAGTTATAAGAGATAAATTTATTTACTCATTTAATTTGGATTATGTATCTTACAAGACTATATTTGAATTCAATTCCACCAAAATACAAATTCATGTACTAAATTGGTCCAATAAGTACACGAGACTTATTACATTTTTAAAAACCTCAATAGGCAAATTAGGGAGCATTTAGTATTACTGTGATTTTCTGAGTTTTTTTTTTTTTTTTTTTCAAATTTCAAAAAAATTAGTATTAGAAAACATTTTTAAAAAAAACAACAAATTATGATTCTCAAAATTTTATTTTTATTTTTAAAAAACAGAAATTAGAAAATAAAAAGCAAAAAATAAGAAACAAAAAGCAGAAAGCATTTCACCAAAGTTTAAGCATATCAAGAATAAAAAAAAGGGGGTATGGAAAAAGTCAGGCGTTAATAACATCAAACATAAAGAAAAAATGCTCTAATCTAAAGCCAATAACCTAATAAAGCAATAATGTGATAGAAAACTAAAAGGCTCCAAATGTTCTTCACGAACAGCATCAACACCTCTAATAAATCTCATCACGTGTAGATGATAAAATGGCATCAATTTCTTGCATGAATAAATGAGATTTGATGATGTGTGCATCGAAATCAATAGCATTACAAATCCAAGTCAATTGCATTGCAAATCCATCATATGGATTATCGAACCTCGTATTCATTCCATGCAACAAATTAGAACGTTCACCCCCCCCAAAAAAAAACCACTTGGGACATTGTTATCCAAAACTTAGCTTCAAAGGATCTAGATTCCTTAGTAACGTCATCTTCCGCCTTAAAGGTGATGTGGTAAATCAACACTCTAAGACCACACCCATTTAGCTTTTCAATCTCCAAAAACTTGAAATTTGTATTCTAAAGAGCAGCACATAAATAATCATATTAAAAAAAGAGCTAAAGACAAAAGAAAAGGCATAATGTAAAAAACCAAATAACAAACAGAGAAAACCTCTGTTTCGTTGTAAAGGTGGATTGCACCTCATCCAAATAAAACTGAGTGTACAGTGGCACGAGATGACCGCCCAAAAACTCACAATCATAGTCAGACAAGTCTTCTACATCAAAGCCCTAAATACTTTTGGTTATCTACAACATTCACTTCTCAGAGATTGTTATTGTATCAGTGAACCTAACTTGATTTCTCATTAGCAAATCACTGTTCTTTTCAGCCATTAGAAGGCAAGCAATAAATTCAAAATATTTTATAAATTTTCGCTCTATACTGCTGTTACAGAAGCATCTAAGAGGCATGAAAAGTAGTTTCACCATACAATTTCAACTGTAAAGTGATTATAAACATAGCTAAAATTATATTATGAAACAAACTTAAAGTCTTATAAGCGTAGATTTAACCAGTCAAATTAAACTTGTGGTAGTACCACAACTTTCAAATAATTGTATCAATTTTTAGGACTTTTCCAGATAACGCAAGGATTTTTAATAGTGAGATATTCAACCTTTAAGTCCTCACTTAAATGACGTCTAAGTAGGATCAAGGCTATTGCTTTGATTTGGTTTGATGTTATATTTTCTTCATTAATATTTTCACTCAGCTTATTAGCATCCAAATGCATTTTAGCATCAAGAACCCACGTCAAAAATATTACTCTTATTAAGTTCAAGTGCAATAAATTCAAGTTTAGTTAAATTGACCATCTATAATAATAAATGACATTAATAATATGTCATGAATAATAAATATTTACATGATAGTACACTATAAACAAGTCACAAAATAGATAAATTTGTAATCAAATAAAGAATCTCATTATCTTTGCAATACAAGTCAACTCAATTTTCATAATCTATCATTCAATGAACTTTTCAAAGAAGTCACATTGCTCATTATCTTTGCAATACAAGTCAACTCAATTTTCATAATCTATTATTCAATGAACTTTTCAAAGAAAATAATATCAATAATATTAACAGTAAATTAGAAACAATGATGAATCAATTCCTACCACATATTCAATTATTTCCAAAAAAATTTTAATTGGAGTTTCATGTCATATTAAATGAGGAACGAATGTATTACAACAGCACAAATAAACCAAGAAAAACTGGGTGATTAAGAAAATGAGCTTGACAGAGAGGAAAAAGTTACCGACTCAATCACAATTAGATTATAAACAAAAACTAAACAATCGAGGAAAGTCAGCAAAGCCAAAACATTAAAAGTGCACTATTACTGTCGAAATTAATCAACTGATTGATCAGAAATTCTAGGGAAAATCAAACAAGTGCTGGCAATAATTATCAAGATAATTAATCCTTAAAAAGTAAAACAAATTAAGGAATTCAACCTCTTGGATTATGGCCAAGACATATATGTTCTCACAAATTAATTGAATAATTTTTCAAGGGGCCACAGATTAACCTCAGGCACATCCTTGAAATTCTAATGTAAAGCCAATGTACAAAAACCAAGTAAAGACAATCACCAGAACATATTTGGACAACAATAATACGAAGATTACTATATTACATCAAAATAAATAATAAAGAAAGAAAAGTAATTGTATAAGGTCCACATTTTTCCTAATTATATTTTATGCAAAAGCCTATTTAAGTATTTATTATTATGCTCCCATATGAGAAGAGCTATCACTTGTAATATGAGCTCTATAAAATTCCTAAAGACAACAATATTTCTCGTTAATGTAATAA
>CATKHJ010784573.1:0-16832 GCA_949750685.1 Vernicia montana | reverse complement strand
TTTTCGTAATTTTTCTTAGTTACGAAAACCAATTTTAATTTTACGAAAATATAACTTATTTTGTACAAAATAATTTTATGAAAAAATTTTTAAATTAATAAAAAGTAATTTTATTAATTAACTTTACGAAATTAACTTTATAAAATTAATGAAATAAAGTAGAAAAATAATTTTGATAATTAATTTTATAAAATTAACAAAATGATTTCATTAATTAACTTTATGAAATTAACTGAATAATTTCATTAATTAACTTTACAAAATGAATGAAATTAACTTTATAAAATTATTGAAATTAACGAAATGAAATAAAATTAATGAAATTATTTTTCTTTTTCGTTAATTTAAAAATTTATTTTTAAAGTTATTGTTTTGCAGAAAATAATTCATATTTTCATAAAATTAAATTTTTTCGCTATTAAGAAAAATTATGAAAAAATAGTTTTACTTACAAAAAAAAAAATATATAAGAGAATTGTGATTTTTCGTAAGATAACTTTTTTTTTTTTCATAATTACAAAATTATTTTTTTTTGTTAATTTATGAATTTTTCGTAAAATTATTGTTTTACACAAAATAATCATATTTTCATACAATTAATTTTTTTTTGCAACTAAAAAAAATTGCGAACAAATATAAGAAAATTGTGATTTTTTGTAAGAGAGTTATTTTTTTTCGTAATAACGAAATTATTTTTCTTTTTTGTTAATTTAGGAACTTTTTCATAAAGTTATTATTTTATACAAAATAAATTATATTTTCGTAAAATTAAAACTTTTTTAGCAATTAAGAAGAATTATGAAAAAATAGTTTAATTTATTAAAAAAATATAAGAATATTGTGATTTTTCGTAAAAAAATCATTTTTTTTTAATAACGGTCAATAAAATAAAATACCTATATATTTAATTATATAAAAAAGAAAAATTAAGGTAAATATATAACCAACTGCGTTAAACTTAATTACCATATTTTTGTGGATGAGTAATCATGTCCATTATTGTGTCATACAAGTCACTATAGACAATTTTACTCCCAGGAAGAGTTGCCTGTGTTTTAGTTAATAGCTTGACGAGCCTTTGATTGTAAACTTGAGAATTTCTGTTTTGATCTTCCAAAGTTGATTTGGCCACAAGTCTTGCAACTGTCATTTGAATGGGTAGGCTACCAATTGGAGGAAGACCAAGTACAGCAAACTGATGACAACCAAGATTGTATAATTCCTGAAAATATACATATATGGATAGACATACTTATTAATTCATAAAAAAAATGTTAAAAGAGAAAATTGGCTAATATGCTAGTATTGATTGCGGGCATTCCACTGAGTTGGAGATGTTTGGATGGTTGTTGGTCGTGGGCTAGAGAGAAGGGAGGCTGCTACACAGTCAAAAGTGGATATCATCTTCTCTATGAAATGAACCACAGTCTTCCTGTTGATAATAGTATGACGGTCTGGCGTCGGATATGGAAGTTAAGGATTCCCCCCAAAGCTAAAAATCTGATTTGGCGTGCTGCAGTCAATTGTTTGCCTACAAAATACCAGCTTCTCAAGAGACAAGTGGATGTGGGTCCTTTTTGCCCGGTATGTAACACTGCTGTTGAGTCAACTTTTCATGTCCTGATTGATTGCCCGCTAGCTAAGAGTGTTTGGCTACTGTCAGTAGTGGGCTTCATTCCGGGAAATGCGGGTAAATCGCTTTTTAGTATTAAAATTTTGCTTGTGTTTTAAATTAGTATCAAATTTTTAATTTTTTTTGGTCAAAATTTTGCACTATATTTTAAATTAATACTAAATTTTTATTTTTATTTTTTTTAGTTTCAAAACTTTAATTTTTCTTTCAAAAAAGGTACTATTGGAAATTTGATTATTGACGTGAACGCCGGAATGTCATCCTGATGTAATTAGACAGTGATATGGATGCTAAGTGTCAAGCTGATGTAGCGCTCTGACATTTATGTCAACAAAATTTGATTGAATTTCCAATGGATATCATTATCTTTGAAATTTTGATATCAAAAAGAAAAAAATTAAATATTGAGTATCAATTTAAAATATAACGTAAAATTTTAGTACTAAAAGAACTATTTACCTGGAAAATGCTTTAACGTTTTGTTAATGGCTCTCATTAGTATTTTTCTATGTGTGATACTTCTGTTTGTGAAGTAGCAGCTATGATTTGCTGGAGTTTATGGAGGAATAGGAATGAAGGAGTTTGGAACTCTAAATTCCAGTCAGCTAGTGGGGGTATTATACATACTGCTACTGAGTTTTTATCCAATTGGCCGAATGTCAAGTATCTGTAGGCGGGGTAAACAGTAGGCAAATAAACAATGTGGGAGGTAAGGTTCGATGGGGTAAGCCTGCCCAAGGTTGAGTGAAGCTAAATGTTGATGCTGCAATTTTCGTGAATAGTTGCAGGTATGGAGTAGGCTGCGTTTTACAAGATGCATCAAGTTGTATGATTGCAGCAATAGCTGTGTCTTTTTCTGGTATGGTGGATCCTCGTTTGGATGAAGGTGTAGGGGTGAGAGAGGCCCTCAGTTGGATCAAGTCTATGCAGTTGTCACAGTTCATTATCGAGTCTGATTCCCAAGTAGTTGTCCAAGCACTGAATCAACCTAATAGGGGCTCTTGATGTTTTGATCTTGTGATTGATTATTGTAAGGCTATTAGGCAGGAGATTCACAATATTAATATTGTTTTTGTTAGACGATCTGCAAATTGTGTTGCCCATGTCCTTGCTCGGGCATCCGATTCTATGACAGGTCCTGTTATTTGGGATTCCAATCCCCCTTTATTTCTTGTAACAGCTCTAGCATCTGATCTTTCTTAATGAATGATGTTCTATTTTGTGTCAAAATATATATATATATATATATATCTTGATCTAAACTGAATCACAAAAAAATTCATCTGAATCTAATCAAAAGTTTTTTTTAATAGTTAACTTGATGCATAATTTCATTTGCTGACAATCCAAAGTGACTCAATCTACACCGCTCGAAAAAAGACGATGCAAAAAATTATTCAAAAATGAAATAATGAAAATTGAAGAGGAATAAATTACCTTTTTATTGTGATGGAGAGCCCATGGTATAAGGGTGAGGGTGAGAAATAAGATTTGTAGACAAAGAAAAACAGGATCAAGAACTCTCCGGGGCTGACCTCAAGGAGAGTCTCTGATACCAAAATCAGTAGGCTAGAGAAAAAAAATAGAAAGGGTCGAGAGAGAGTCTTGAGGTGGGGATCTAAAGGCTCCTTTTTTATCTTTCCTTTACTTATTTATAGGTAAAAATGGAGACTCACTATGTACACGTGTCTTCTGACTATTATGGGTTATTTTTATTCCTAATAAAAAACCCAAAATGAACTAATCTAAGCCCACCTGATCCATTTGATATCTCTAGCTATGACTACCTTACCTCAATAAGAAATCCATGTGCTGTCCTACTATATCTACTTTATATATATATATATATATATATATATAGGGAATATCTTCATTTTTAGATTTATGATGTAAAAAGAAAAAAAAAAAAATTCAAAGAGTGAAAAATCTTGAATGCTTTTATTGTTACCTTAGTAAAGCCTTGTACTTTATCAAGTAGAAAATCTTGGTACTCACTTATATTTTTTTGGAACTGCAACCTTCTTGTAGGGATGTCATAAAAATTAAGAAGAAAATCATTTGTTCCACCACTTATAATCACCAAAGCATCATTAATAATCTCCGCAGCCTTCACTTCTCCAACAACTCCTTTTAACTTCTCTATATAGTTCTTAAAGAGTTCAATTTGCTTTGAAATTGGGATAACATTAGACAAAAGAATTGTTGAATCATCATATCCAGATCCAGCTGATGCAAAATTAACACCAGTAATGAGATCTTCTTGAGAAAGTTTTGGATCCAAGAATGGTGGAACAGCTTCTTTAATTCTAAGCATAGGAGCTAACAAGTCAGGAATGAGTTTTCCATTTGAAAACCTTCCTGTAGGAACATGTCCTACATAGTCTTGACCATAGGGTAGATAATTGGCCTTGATCCATGTCTTGATATAGTTGTTATTGCCAGTATCCAATATGGAATCACCAAAGATGAAAAGGGCTGAGAATTTTGGTAAAGAACTACTGGAGTTCGTCGCCGCAGCTTTTTGGCAAGTGAGGTAGAAAAAGATTGCCCAAATAAGGAAGAATTTAATTGTTGACATTGTTAAATTAAAGCTGAAGGTGATAAAGGGTACGAGTAAAGTTGCTTCTATGTACAATTCTATATATAGAGAGTTATTTTTGGGTTACAAGTTGGTCTCATGGTCTTGACTTTGATGCAAGGAATGAAATCAGAATAAATGCCTGAAATTCTAAGTGGCAATAAATGTAAGTTGATTAGATCTATAATTGGCAGCAACTATAAACTTGTGCCATTGTTGCCTCCACATGCTAAAAATTTAAAGTCATAGTTTTTTTTTTTAAGCAAAAATTAATTTGCTACCAAAAAATTATCAATAGAGATACAAAATTTATATATTATCATTTAACTCTTCCAGTACATAAAAACATTTATTTATATATTATCATTTGATAACAACTTTGTTGCGGAATTAGAACCGGATTAGAGCAAGTATGAAACTAATAATTTGAGAAAAATAATAAGGACACTAGATTTTATGTGGAAAAATCTCTAAACAAATTAGGATCTCTCTCTTGAAATAGAAAAACAATCTATATTTTTCTCTCACTAGAAACTCTCTCTATTACTTAGAGATTTGAGATGCAATTTACATTTGATGATACTACCTTTTATAGGCAGTATCACCGCATTAAAAAACGCGTGCAGGAGATAAAGCAAGCTAGTTGTTTACTTTTGTCAACAAAAGCAAGCTGTTGCCAACTTTCTTTTGTTGACAATCTCCCACTTGAAGATTAGATTGAAGATCAATCAATCTTTACACTATTCTTTCTTCTTTGTCATCTCCATGTTGCTTATGTGTTCATCAGGCTACTAGAGGATCGACACCAAATAAACTTGTCAGTATTGACTACCTTTGTCATGAAATCTACTATGTTGTCCTTGGTATGAATTTTCTGCATATCCACCGTTCCTTCTTCCACTTTCTCACGAACGAAGTGGTACTGAACTCGAATGTGCTTCGTTTTTGAATGAAAAGCTAGATTCCTTGCCAAATGCAAGGCACTCTGACTGTCATAAAATAGAGAAATATTTTCCTGTTTATGCCCAAGTTCTTCCATTATCATTTTCAACCAGATTGCTTCTTTACTAGCTTGTGTAGCTGCTACATACTTTGCTTATATTGTTGACATAGCCACAACTGACTGCAGTTTTGAAACCCAGCTTACTGTTCCACCAGCAAGAATAAACACATAACTTGTGGTGAATTTACTTTTGTCCAAATCACTTGCATAATTTTAGTCAACATATCCTCTAACATAAAGTCTGATCCTCCATAACACAATGCAACATCTGAGGTCCCCTTAAGGTATCTTAGGATCCTCTTCACTGTATTCCAAAGCTCTCTACTAGGATTTTTTATGTACCGATTAACCACTCTTACTGCATGTGCAATGACTGGTCTTGTAAAAATCATAGCGAACATTAAACTTCCCTCTGCTGATGCATATAGTACTCGATATATCTCCATCCTCTCCGCTTCACTGCTAGGACTCATCTTAGAGGATAACTTGAAATTAACAGGAAGTGGGGTAGAAATTGACTTACAATTTTGCATATTGAAGCGTCACAAGATCTTCCTCAAATAATTCTTTTAACAAAGCCAAATCTTCATATTATTTCTGTCTCGGTGAATTTGCATCCCTAAAATCTTGTTTACTGGTCCCAAGTCCTTTATTTCAAACTCCCTAGCCAACTGAGCCTTCAAATCTTTAATATGATCTTTGTTGGGGCCTGTTACCATCATGTCATCAACATACAATAGTAGAATGATGCAATCATTATTACCAAACCTCTTGAAATAGGCACAAGGGTCTACATTTAATATGTTGTATCTAAGGCTCATGATGAAGGAATCAAATCTCTTATACTAACACTTCGGCTCCTGTTTGAAACCGTATAGAGATTTGTTTAACCTGCAAACCAAGTTCTCCTTTCCATGTTCTTCAAATCCTTATGGTTACAGCATATAAATTTCTTCTTCAAGATATCCATGAAGAAAAGCAGTTTTCACATCCAACTACTCTAAGTGTAGGTCAAGAGTAGCACATATTGCCAGAACTACTCGGACTGTATTAAGTCGAACCACAGGGGAAAATATCTCATTGAAGTTAATGCCTTCTTTCTGATCATACCTTTTTACTACCAGTCTTATACGATACCGCTCCATTTGATCATCACTATTTCGTTTGATCTTGAAAACTCATTTATTACCAATAGGCTTTCTTCCTTGTGGTAACGGCACAAGCTCCCAAGTCTTGTACTTATGAAGAGCTTCAATTTCTTCCTGCATTGCTGCAATCCACTGAAATGCATCTGAACTATCCATTGCTTCATGAAGATTTGATAGTTCACCATCTTCTGTTAGAAAACAGTATACAACATTATTCTCTACAAGATAATCAGACTACCATGCTAATGTTTTTCTTTCATGAGTTAACTGTTGAACTTCTATAGTTTCAGTCTTAATTGGTTCTCGTTCCTCAATTTTCAGTGTTGCTTCAGAATAATCTTTTGAATCAGACTCTTTTTCCACCTGTACCATTGTAGTTTCTAGACCTTCTTTCGAACTGCTACTATTACATTTCTCTTGCAACTTCTCTTCTGCAAATATAACATCCCTGCTGATCACAACCTTATGGGTAGTAGGATCCCATAGGCGATACCCCTTCACTCCATCAACATAACCCAAAAATATGCATTTTATGGATTTTGGATCTAACTTTGTAGTTTCTTGGGAGTTGTACATCACGTACAAAGGACTTTCGAATACATGGATGTTCGAATAATCAACAAACTTTCTCATCCACATCTCCATCTGTAATTTCAACTCAATTACAGTTGATGGTGACTGATTGATCACATAACAGGTGGTGTTGACTGCTTCTGCTTAGAATGTTTTACCCAGACCTGCAGCTCCCTATATGGCCTTTGTTCTTTCTAAAAGGATTATGTTCATCCGCTCTGCCACTCCATTTTGTTAAGAAGTGTATGCTGTAGTGAATTGCCTCTTAATGCCTTATTGATTACAAAATTCAGCAAACTCATTGTTGGTATATTCTCCTCCATTAGCTGTCCTCAAACACTTGATCTTCTCACCATATTCAAGTTCTACCCACGCTTTAAACACTTTGAAAAATGGAAACACATCTACTTTTTCCTTGATAGGATACACTCAACATCTTTTGGAATAATCATTTATGAAAGACACAAACTACTTTGCTCCTCCCAGGGATGGAACTGGTGCTTGCCATACATCAGAGTGAAACAATTCTAGAACTTTTTTGTTTCTAGAATTTGATGTGTTGAATTTTATCTTGTGCTGCTTGCTTGTAACACAATGCTCACAAAAGGGTAAGGAAACTTTTGTGAGTCCCATAAGTAGATTTTTCTCTACAAGAATCTTCATTCCTTGCTCAAATATATGCCTAAGTTTGTAATGCCACATCATTGCAGATCTTTCTTTCAAACTACTTGAAGCAATAGATGCTTCTCCTTCCTATACAGTCTCTCCCATTAGTATATACAAGTTTGCAGCTTTTATCTGTCCTTTCATAAGTACAAGGGCGCTTCAGATTATTTTTTTAATTCCATTTTGGGTTTCGATCTTGCACCCAAGATCATCCAGTTGTCCTTCAGACAACATATTCTTCTGCGAGCCTTCCACATGTCGCACATTTTGAATAATGTGAATTGTACCATCATACATCTTCAGCTTGATGGTTCCAATACCAACGATCTTCAAGGCATGATTATCAACCGTGTACACAGATCCTCCTGAGATAGATTCATAATGATTGAACCATTATCTTTGAGAGATAATATGCCAGGTAGCCCCTGAGTCAAAACACCAGACATCAGCTAAATTCTGTCTGCTTATATCAGTCGTCGCCGCTTTATAACATAGAGCATTGCCATCATCTGAAGTGCTTGCTACATTTCCTTGAGGATTAGAATTTTTGTTTAAATTCTAGCAATCTTTTTTCATGTGACCCTTATTGCCACAGTGGTAGCACTTTATATTCTTCTTACGCCTCGATTTTGATATTCCCTAATTGTGGCTTCCACTGAGGCCACGCTATGTTGATCTTTCCTGTCACCATCAATGCCTCCGCTTGTTACGAACTGACCAACCTATCCTCCTTGTTCTTGCTCTGACTTTCTTCTTCTAGAACTGCGACTGCAACATTATTGAAAGACTAGATTGTCCGTGGAGATATTATTTGTTAAATTGATGATGAGCTGATCATACGAATCAGGTAGACTTTGGAGTAGAAGTTTAGCACGTTCATTTAGCTCTATTTTAACTCCCAACGATGTAAGTTGAGAAAATAAAGTATTTAAGGTATTTACGTGATCTGTTACTGAAGTAGATTCTGACATCTGAAAAGTGTACAATTTCCTCTTAAGGAAAATTTTATTGTGGAGTGATTTTGACTCGTACAATTTATTGAAATGATCTCAAATCTCCTTTGCCGTCTTTTTCTCTTCTATGCTTGACAATACCCCATATGTTAATGCCAAATGAAGGTTTGCTATAGCATTTCCATCCATCTCATTTCACTTATCATTTGTGAGTCTCGCACGACCTTTCACTAATAGCCGCAAGGCAATTATCTTTTCTCAATATTGCCTTCATCTTCAACTTTCACAGTGAGAAATTACTCCCGTTGAACTTCTCAATCTCAAATTTTGATGTCATTGCTTCTATCACGAACAGTACTCATATCCGTGAATAGTGTCAAATTGCACAGTACCTCATAATACTATTCACAGCAATAATTTTTTGAGAAAATTTTTTCTGATATGGAAAATCAGTTAAAACTGCAACCACAGAGCATATTTTTAATTTTCAAGGAAAATTAAAACCAACAGCTCTGATATCATTTGTTGCAAAATTAGGACCAAATTAAAAGAAGAACACAACTAATAATTTGAGAAAAATAATGAGAACACCAGATTTTACGTGGAAAAACTTCTAAACAAATTAGGATAAAATTCACTGGCAAAAATAGAAGAATTTCACTATGAAAAATAATATGAGTTACAATCTCTCTCTATACCAGAAAGAGAAAACAACACTCTCTATTGAAATAAGAAAAACACTCTATTTTTCTCTCACTAAAAATTTTCTTTATTACTTAGAGAATTTGGGATACTAAATGAATGGGGAGTGAGCTTTCTTTTATAAGGAAATTTAGTTTCAATCCAAGCCAATTTTATTAACTAACTCAAATCGCTTTTATTAACTAATTCAAGTCCTTTTTGTTAATTAATTCAAACTATTTTTGTTGACAATGTATACTATCAAACATATTAAATAATTTTCCTAAGCTGAAAATTTCTACAAACTTTTATAAATAAAATAAAAAGTAATTAATATGTGTGGTCGGCGCACGGCGCAGGAAACCCCATGACAAGTAGTGCATTACGTAGTACAGAAGCATCGCAATTTCCTGGAAAATCCAAAAAATCGAGCTTTCATTCTACAGTCTACATAATATATATATAATACTTATCGGATTAGATGAGAATAATTATATATATATATTACAAGAAATTAACTAGAAAATCTATTAAATTTTAAAAAAGACTACACTGAGAAAATGACAGAATAATAAGTAAGATTTTCGAATTCCGTATATATATATTATCTAATCTCCTGTGAACAAGAATTTCTCATGAACGCCGACACTTAATTTTCATTGGTTTAAGTTCTGAACTTTTGACATGATGTGAATGTAAAATTAAGATTATTTTACAATTTTAAGTACACATGTTAATCATATTTTACAATTACATATATGTGCTAAGTCTTGTTAATTTTAACTGTATACATCAATTTAATGATATAAAAATATATTAAATAAAAAATAATATTGATATTTTTTTTCTGAATAAAAAATAAATAAATAAATTATATTGATTAAAATATCTTATCACACATTAATTTAGTATATGAAATAAATTTATATATTTAGTGTAAACAAAAAATTTTCCATACATATGAATGCTTGTTTTTATACAATGTACATTTTCTCTTAACAGTTTTATATCTATTTATTTATAATATTTATAAATATAAAAAAAATAATATATTGATAGACCAAAAAAAAAAACTTAGCTATTATTATTATTATAGGAAAACTCAAGTTTTTTTATTTTTATTTTTATTATTAATAATTACCCTATATTATATCAATTTATATATAAAATATCTAAGAAAAGAAATACTTAAATTAGAACTTATTATATAAGAATTTGAATGATTGAATACAAAAATCTAAACACACACACACACACACACACACACACACACACACACATATATATATATATATATATATATATATATATATAACTTATTAGTTAAGTTAAAAAAATTTTGTGGTGGTAAATTGCTTATTTAATGGTGCCAAAATTTTTAATTCAAGATTTTTAATATTCTATTTTAACTAGTTGATTTAATTTATGAATTGTTATATCAATTAGTTGATTGATACATATTAAAATTCTTATGATTATATATATAGCTCATGAAATAATATTATATTTAGTCATTATCTTTTATTTTGATAGATTAATAAGGTGAATAGTTAATATTGCTCAATTCCACTAAAATAATTAGAGTTCAACCTATAATAATTATTTTCTGAGGGATACGTACATAATGATTATTAGTTATTCAATATTGGCTAAAAATTGTTATAATTTATATTTACAAAAATTATTAGAAAAGATAATTTTTTTTTGTGCATAAACAAATTATAATTTTAACAATAATTTATTATTTATGATTAATATAAAATTTAAAAATTATTTATTCACATAATAAATTGCGTGTAACGCACGTGCTTAAAAAAACTAGTATAGATTATATTGGTCTATGATTGGATAGTACGTAAATCTTAATTTATGAAGAAAATTATAATTAATTATATTATATTTTTGTAAAATTTAATATTTCTTAAATTTATATTCGATTTATGACCAAGTAGAATATAAACTAATTCAAGAGCTCAGATTTACTTGATATTTTGTTTCTATTGACCGACTAGATTTAACCTGATGACAGGAAAAAAACATAATAATTAAGACATATTAAGGGTTGTGGGGCTTTGCCTTTCGCCAAAATAATTTTCTCATTGTTATAACTTACAAGGTACAACATGAAGCCACGGTTAGTCCACAAACTATGGTCTCGTTGGCAAGTGAGTGTATTACTCTTTTATTAATTGAGATTAATTCTATTATTGCTTCAACAAATTAATTAACACCCACATAGTTTTTTTTTTTTTTTTTTGAATTTTCTAATTAGGACTCTTGAATTAAAACGAAAATAGTTTTCTTTTTTTTAAATTTAAATTTACAAAAAAGAAAACTAAAAGAGAAAAATAAATTTCTTAATGCGAACTCATATATGATTTGTTATTGACTGAACGTTCAGGACTGATCATATATGTCGACATAAAAAATAAAGATAAAGATATTGATTGACAATAATATATATATAATAATTTGATTGACATGATATACATATACTTCTCTTGGAAAATTTTTTATTTTTTTCCCCTGCACAATTTCCCGGAAAATTAAGAGAGAAAAAGAGATATATTGCAAACCAAGTTACCCCATAAAAGAAAGTTAATTAATTTGTTGACTTGTAGCCAAAGGAAAAGAAGGGTATCTAAATTTAATTTCCTTAATATAGAAATCTTCAAAGACTTGGTTACTTCACAAATGGAGAAAGTACTGGCAAATGCAATCTCATCGACTTGGCTCAAAATTCTCCATTTGGACATGAATTCTCTTTTAGGTATTCTCTTAGATATGTTCATGTTTTATTTTCAACCTATGGTAAATTATTTTATCTACGTAACCAAACACAAGGCTTGGAGTATCAAAGCCAAAGAACATCATGATGATAAAGAAAAGGTACTAATGATAAGTAGAGGAGATATAAAGATGGTGATGGCAAGACTAGGAATAGTTTGTGATTTATTAGATGGTGATCACAAACTTCAAGAAAGATATGGTGAGAATGAGCTTTCAAGAATATTTGAGGAAGAGCCAAGCTTAGAGGAGTTGAAAGAAGCTTTTGATATTTTTGATGACAATAAAGATGGGTTTATAGATGGTCAAGACTTGAAAAGAGTTTTGTGTTCGTTAGGCTTCAAGGAAGGGTACGATCAAGTGGAGAAATGTAAAGAGATGATAATGGCAGTTAAAAAGGATGGAGATGGAAAGATTGATTTTAATGAGTTTTTGAGATTTATGGAGAAGTGTTTTTGTTGAAACTATCACTTCTAACATCCATACAGTGAGATTTCTTTCAACATGCATGACTTTGATTTAAAGAATCTGTTTTCTGGCTTCATGATAATTTTATTGCGTTTGTTTACATTTTTTTTTTTTTTTTTTTTTTTTGTCTGTATGAGAGAATTCTGAAAAGTTAAAACTTAAAAGTCGAGATTTGAATTCCTTTGGTTTGATTAGATAGTAATATGACACTCTGAAGTATTATGATTTTCCATTTTGGCCCTTATTAATTAAGGACTTTATGGTCTCATCCTTTAAAAAAAAAGTTTTGGAATAGAGATATTAAAGGTTTGTGTAGCATTCAATATTATTTTAGTTTATTTATTGAATCTTTAATAAAAAAAAATTCTTGCTCTCCTAATTTAGTCAATATGTTATAGTGAAATTATTTTTAAGATTATCAAATTATAAATTTAAATCCTAATTAAAATTAAATTAATTTATTAAAAAATCTTTCTACAGTAAAACCACGTCTAGCTCTCAACTTTATTTCTATTTTCCTAGCTGATAATTGTTTATATATATATATAGTCCACAAAACAATAAAATAAAATAATTTGTGCACTGCAAAAGTCTACAACTAGCTAGTAATTACAGTATGTATGTACAATAAAATAGTTTAGAGTTTTTTTTTTTTTTCCCAATAAAATAGTTTAGAGTTGTTATATTATTTCAATGCAGTCTATTTGTTTCGTGGAAAATAATTTATTTTTAAAAAGTATTTTCGAAAAAATTAATTTTCTGTTATTTGATTATAATATTAAAAATTTTAATTTATAAGATTATAAATATATTTAAACTTATAAAAATTTCATATTTTTAAAATTTTATTGTTAAATATGAAAAAAATATATAAAAATAATAAATTTAATTATTACCGGCGATCGGTGGTGATTGTCGGTGGTCATCGGAGGTCGGCGGTAATCATCATTGGTCTTTGGTAATAAGTATTAGTGATCAGCGGATTAATAAATTTGTATTTATATATTTTTCTTTCATTATAATAAATTTATCAAAATTCAAAAAAAAAACTTTCCGTTTAAAAAAAAAGAAGTTATTTTCCTTAAAAATGTTTAATTTTTCATTAATCATGAAAATATTTTCCGTTAACTAATTTTTCAAATTGTTACAAATGTTAAAAAATACGAAAAATATTTTACAAAAAATTATTTTTTGCAAAATAAACCGAGCTTACGTATAAAAGTTGGAATGATAAAAGTTTTTTTCTTTTTTTTATTTCATTTTAAGTCAATTTTTTTTATTTTGTTGGAAGTTATCGTACTTTACTCATTTTTCTAATCCTTTTTCTAATTGGTTCCGTAAACTTTTTTTTTTCTTTAATCAGGTGGCGGTATTGGGTAAAATTAAAAATTAAATGCTAAAAATTTAAATTCTAAATAATATAAGTGATATAATTTTTAAATTGTAATAATATTTAAAATTTTTATCATTTACTGTATTTATGCAAATTTTAACTCATCATTGTAATTGATTTTTAATTTAATTGAAATTTTTAAGATAAACGGTGCCAAATAATTTATAACAATCAAGTATTAAAAATTTTAATTTTAATTGTTGAATAGTATTATCAAATACTATCTAAATTAAGACATCTCATGTAAGTCATTCAATGATAAATTGTTTCAAGTACTCTTAAAAAAAAAAAAAAAAAAAAAAATTTGATATCAGAGTTATACATGGAGTCCTCATGAAAAAAATTTAAGTGAATTAATCCACTTATGGACTAACCAATCATTATCTTGAGTATTAATGCCAAAATTTGATTTTGAATAGTAGTTTTTGTTTTTTTGGCACGATTAGCACTCTAAACCTAAAAAATACAATCTACTGTGAATTGACACAGTTTCAATCTCATTTAATTTTCCCTCCTTACAAATTTTATGCTTTATAGGTCATTTTGCTATTGTTTTAGTCTTTTGGACGCAACCTATTTCTTTCTTTCCTTTTTTTTTTTTTTTTTTTTTTTCTGTTAAATACATTTAGACAATTTTAATTTCTAATTGTAAAAATTTACATGTGAAGTACTAATTCTCATCAACGAATAAAAGTATTTTGATTATTAATTTAATTAATTAGAAAAGTGAATAAATTTCTTCATTTTTTAAACTATTTTTTAAGGTGGAGTTGCTAATTATATTCCCTAAAAAAAGGGTGGAGTTACTAATATGTGCATATTCTTATTACAAGTGTCCAAAATTAAACCAGTTGAAAATAGTTAATGACTTAATGCAGGATAGTGTTATAGCAGTGAATATTATTATGGCTTTGAGGCATGTGGAAACACTTTCTTTAAGGTGTTAATTGCCCCCACTGTGTAGTTTGCTGTAGGGCAAATGGCAACACACCTTCAGGATACAACAAAGCCAGATAGTCTGCAGGCAGAGATTCAAAACGTAATTAACTTCTGTTTTCAGAAGTTAGTTTCATAGAGGAACTCTTACACCTCTTCAATAAGACACACCAATCAATGTAACTGTTAATTCAAAATTTGTAATAGTTATCTAATAACAATTAGATGAAATAAAAGGTATAAGAATTATTATTGATTAAATATCTCTTTACTTTTTAGTTTGATGTATGAGATAATTGATGTATATGCATCAAGTGTAGAGTGTAGACAATTATTTTCCGGTAAAAGAGTCAAATTAGTTTTGGAACTTGGCATTCGGGGACAAATAAGGATAAAATTACATTTTTTTTGTCATCAAAATTCTCATACTTAGCAATTTTTGTCAAATTAGTCCTTAGTCAAACTTTGGCCAGTGCGTATGTTATAAAATCAGACAAAATAGCTTTAATTTCATAAGTTCTGTTTGACATAGTTTTTCGAAAAAGTACTTTTTAAAAGAATTTTTTTTTTAATTTTTTCAGTTTTGAAAAGTACTTTTGAAAAAAAAAAAAAAAAGGTGGATAGATGCTTTTTCAAAAAGTATGATTGAAAAAAACAGTTTCAAAAAAAATAAAAAAAAGTCAATCAATTAAATAAAAAAATTTAAAAAGTGTTTTTTTAGCCTACAGGCTAATAGTAATCAATTAAATTTAAGTTTTAAAGGTAAGAGTAAAAGTTATTTTTCAATATTGCGTAATGATTAAATGTTTTAATAAATGAAATTAATAATATTTTGTTGATTATTATACATATCTTTATTTAGTATTAAAAATTGAATTTCAATAACAAAATAAAATTAAACAATCAAATGAACATGATAATTGCAAAATCCAAAATATCTTTCATTAATATCTATAAATAACATTCAAACATTGGCGGATTAGAAAATCTAACAAGGGGCGATAAAAAATTAAAACCTAACTTATAATCACATAAATTAGTATCGTACTATATTTAATTTTTATTAATCATTAATATATTAATTAATCACACAATAGCTTTTGAAAGCTAAATAACACTTTTTAAATTTTTTTATTTAATTGATTTTTTTATAATTTTTTTGAAATTATTTTTTTCAATCATGCTTTTTAGAAAAACATTTATTCACCTGTTTTTTTTTTCAAAACTGAAAAAAATTAAATTTTTAAAAAAAAAAAACGTTTTTCTGAAAAGTTATGTCAAACGAAACTTATGAAATTAATGTTATTTCGTCTGATTTTATAGCATACGCACTGGCCAAAATTTGACCAATAATTAATTTGACAAAAATTACCAAGTATGAGTATTTTAATGATAAAAAATATGATTTTGTCCTGATTTGTTCATAGATGTCAAGTTCGAGAACTAATTTAACCCTTTTGCCATTATTTTTCTCATGCTATTAAAAGTTATTGAGATGGACAAAGATGAACTTATAAGTGGATAGATATAAAAATTTATTTATACAAATTAAACCAATTGATTTATACTAAATTTAATCCCACCCACTTATAACTCCTTGTATTTTGTTATTATATTAAATATGAAATTTATTTCCAAACACAAGTATGGTTATAAACTTCAGGATTCTCCATACTAGGATTTTTTTATCTGGACACAGTATATATATACAATATGGACAAAAAATCTAAAATTCAATTATAACTCCTTGTATTTTGTTATTATATTAAATATAAAATTTATTTCCAAACACAAGTATGGTTATAAACTTCAAGATTCTCCATACTAAGATTTTTCTATTTGGGCACAGTTTAATAACAAATATATATACTGTCAAAATTAGCTCAACTACCCACCTAATTATTGTCAAAATTAGCTCACAAGTAGGTGGCCAAATGAAGAAATTTGGTTTGTCAAAGTTAGCTTAACCACTCACCATTAATTTGTCAAAATTAGGTAAGGTGGGTGGCCAAA
>CATKHJ010784515.1:0-11978 GCA_949750685.1 Vernicia montana | reverse complement strand
AAAAGAGTGAGCAAGAGAAAGAAGAAGAAGAAGAAGAAGAAGAAGGGAAGAAGTAGATTTTTGAGGTAAGGTTATGAATTTAATTAGCTCTTTTCATCTATATATATATATATATATATATATATATATATGTTGTGTGATTGAATTGTTGGTGTTGGTTGAATTGGGGGTGGAGAAATGAGGCTTTGGAGTTGAGAAAAGATGAATTAATGAATTAAATAGACCTAATTGAGGTGGTTTTGGTGGAAAGGATCAAGGAATAGAAGAATAGGATGAAGGAAGCAAAGAGCAAGAGGAGATAGACTTTAGGGTTTGAAAGTCCTGGAACTTGATATGGGTAGTTAGACCTTTTGGAGCATGATTTTGGAAAAGGTTTAAAACATAAAAATTGAAGCCTAATGTGTTTAATTTGTTTCTTTAGAAAGAAGCTTGAGCTAATTCTTAAAACCTTTGGAGATATTGGAGGGAAAATGGGACTGCCTTCCTGCAGACAACCCTGAGATTTCAGGAAGTTGGAGGCTAGGTTTGAATATCCTGGGATGAGAGTTTAAAGATGGATAAAACATAATAAATGAATATTCATATTCCATCTAATATCTGTAAAAATTTCAGAGCAATACTCCAAGTAGGTTAGGAGATATAGGGAGACTAAGTGGTTGTTGCAGGGTGCTCCAACTGACAAAAATTTTGACATTCAACCTTAAATTTGAGGATCTTAGAAGCAAAATAAATTTGATGTAAAAACTAATTAAATGTACCCTTATAAGTCTAGTTTCATGTAAAAAAAAATCATCCCATTCGGACTTGTGTAGCTTGAGTTATAGCCCAAATAATAGGCTGAAACCCTACTAAACCCTAAGATTCTGAATTTATGGGAACTAAGAAATGAATTCTAGGAACTACCAAGGCCTAAATGAAATAACTTTTGGATAGAATGGAAGAGAATATATTAGAATTTGAATATAATTTTTGAATCAAATTAATTGGAGTTATATAACTTAGATTACAATTGAAATAGTAAGAATAATTACCTTTCAATTTATACTTAAAATGAACTTAGTTATGGAAATTTGATTTTAATATGAATATTAATAATATGTAGAGGGAGAAGAAGATCTTTCCGAAGGAGAATCCTGTAAAATAGCAGAGGAAGAAGGATATCCCTATTTCGAGACATAAGAGAAATAGAAGGTGAGTATGTATTAAATTTCCCAGCACATGTCTATTATTCTATAACTATGTGATTGTACATGATTATACATGATTCCTTGATATTGAAATTGAGAAAAGTTGCCTTGTAAATGATAAACCCTAATTGAATTGTTCCAAGCCGAATTGCTCCATTTATTTTGAACCCTGATATGAGACCAAAGGCAAAAATTTCCTTTCTTTAGTGAGGGGATCACCAAACTCTATGCACAGTGATTGAACCTTGTTAGGAGGTATTTGAACGCTCTAGCCACAAGGCTTAGCTAACCTTGTGCCTTAATATGTAACATGAAATCTGTGGATTCCGCAGTACCATTTATTGAGATATGTGAATTTAATTCACAATAAATTGATTATAATTTCTACTAAAACCATCAATTGTGATTAACCTAAAATGTTGCTAATATGACCTGCTAATTGTGCCTGGTTATTTAATATGTATTCACTGAGATTTGTATCTCATTCCTTTCCTTTGTCATTTTTTTCAGGATAGCCGAGTCTGCAGCACAAGTTCTAGCCTCTATTTGTTGTTGTAGGTTATGGACGTCTTTATATTTTGAAGTAAATATGTAACTATAAAGAATGATATAATGAGAGTCTGTAAATATGTGTGATATAATGTTTAGTAATATTATCTAGATACTTCATGGTACTTGATCGAATATAATCTGAGAAAGTATATGATTATGCGTGACCAAACTGGCATATAGTAGAAGATTAAGGGAATAAATATAATAAAATTTATACTAGGAACATGATTTGATTGATTGAGGAGTTACTTATGTTATCTATGAAATTGAGGATATAAGGTGGGAATATTGGAAGTGTAATTTATTTGCAAGTTTCGTATCTTGGGAAAGGTTTATGTATTGCCGGTATGCTGTCAGAGCTACATTGGTAATCTAAAATTAGTCGGGTTTTACGAATTTTCGGTGGCGTTAAGCCTACCCCTGCCCTATGACCGTTGCATCCCAAAAGCGGGATGTGACATCTATAATCATTATAATAATAATAAAGGTCATGCATCGTGTCAAACATATAATTAATCACATAATCATCCAATGATGGGGATTAATCCATAAGAACCACACTAAACCTCAATCTGGGGAGTCAATCCCCCTATCTGGCTCTCTAAATCCCAATGTTGTCTCTTAAGATCCAATACATAGGGTCGCAGCCGTCACTGGCCTATGCCACGCAGCGCTGACCCGACTGACAATAGTGCTAAGCGATGAGCAAGCCTGCAGCCGTCATACACTAGTCATAACTCATGAATCATCATCATCATCATGATCATAGTCACAATCTTGAGTGGTTCTATGTTATCCCAATCTCATCCAACATCCACAAGTAATATGCAACACAAATATAATAAAACATTCATATACATATGCCAAAATGCTCAATTCTTATACATAATGCATAATTATATACATATATATACATACAGTAAATGTAGATGCATGAAAAGTAAGAAAATATATTAGAAAGTATCACTCATAACCTTAATGC
Source organism: Vernicia montana (assembly GCA_949750685.1). Lineage (NCBI taxonomy): Eukaryota > Viridiplantae > Streptophyta > Magnoliopsida > Malpighiales > Euphorbiaceae > Vernicia > Vernicia montana. The sequence goes on along the minus strand of CATKHJ010784515.1, from coordinate 9,257 downwards.
TGAAACTCAGACTCGATCACTGGCCTGAACTTGGAGCTGCAGAAGATGATCATGGACGATATAAGGAATACAATATCAAAGGACTATCATAACAAGAATTATAAGAACCAAAGGATAGACACATCCTAAGACTACGGAGAAATCTACCGAAAATTCGGTAGAGTTTTCCCTAGAATAAAACCAATCCCCCTGAAACACAGACAACATAACGCAACTCACAATAATCACAAACGCCCTATCTGGGCCTCCACAATATTTCTCAACCAATTATACACATAGTTCTAGTATTCAAAAAATTTTCATCCAAGTCATATAACTCAAGAATTTCATTTTAAATAATCTAATTTAGCACAAAGTTGCTAATAAGTTACTAAAATCATAATTATAATTATCAATACTCATTCATAAACTTATAACTTAAATTTCATAAATTTAAAAATAATTTATATCAATTATGGATCGCCGAAAATTTTGTATTTAACTATGAATAATTCGTTTATGATTTATAGGAGTGAAATTTGATGAAACTAATTTCGGAAAATTACTCAGGAAGTCGAAAAGTAATTTCTAAGACACAGTCGCCAGAACATTGCTGGAGTCATCGACGATCGCCGATCTACTCCGCCACCCACGCGCCACTGTTGGTGGCCAAATCAAACGGGGTTGGTTGCATTGGAAAGCTATTCACTCCAGGAATACAATGGCACCAATCGTGCTTGCTCACTCACCGAAAATTGGCTGGAATCTCGTCGAATAACTGTGAGCTTCTCTGTCTCCAATCTCCCTTTCTAGCAAACCTCAGGCAACAAGTAAGATGTCAAATGAAAGCTGGAACCAAGAGAAAAACATAGGAACTAGAATCACTAAATTTGAAGTTCAGATAAGAGAGTTATGACTAATTGAATTTTTTGTTCCAACATAGTCACCGTGGCTATTTTAGACAACAATATCTCTTTAACTGGTGATCGAAATCGAGCAAAGCTGGTGACTATGAACTCTCCTCATGCTAGTCTACAAGGTGGTGTGGGAGGTGTCGATCACCTCCCTCTGGTTTGGCCGATTTGCCTTTCTTCCTCTCCTTCTTTTGCTTATTTTCTTAACGTGTCAAGTAGATTTAAAATATGCTGGCTATGCAACCATCCCATGGCGGCCTTGGGTTGGTCCATTTTTTTTTTATTTTTAAAAATTTGTAGAAAATTCATTTTAGTTTCAAAAATTATAAATAAATAGTTATTAAATTCCTTATAAAATATACTTTAATTTGATATATTAAAATTTGAAAAATGACTACTTTTAGATTTATTAAAAATGAATTGAATATAAAATTAATTTCTAAAAATTCTTAAAAATTAATATATAAGTACCAAAAATATAAAATTTATTATCCTCACATTTAATTTTAGTTAGGGATGGCAATTGAGCGGAAAATTCTCATTCCCCACGGGGATTTGCCCCGAACAGGGCAGAGATTCTTCGATTTCTCTCTCCATGAGAACGGAAATAGAAAATATTTCTTTCCCGTTAGTGGGGACGGGACAAGGATGGGGAGTGTATTCCATCCCCTCGGGGATCCGTATCCCAATGGGGACCCGATATTATAATTACTTAATTATCCCTGGTATAAAAAAATATATTATTTAGTTACCCTTATATATATATATATATATAAACACATATGTATTAAAATTTCTAATTGGATTAAATTTATTTAAATACTCTCATACTTTTATTTATACTAAATTTTTAATGTTTTATTAAACAACATTGCATAACATTTTTAATATATCAAGTATATTTACATTTTAATTAAGTTTGGTTGATACTTTGTGTGTATGAATGTATTAACATTTTCTAAATAAATTTATTCTTATTTTCAGCTATTATTTATGAATTTTATAAATATAGATAAATTAACAATATAAAATTCAAATGGAAAAAGAGCATCCACGCGAGGATGGGGATCTCCATGAAGACAAGAATGAGAACTAAATTGTCTCCGTATGTGAGGCGAAAATGGAGATAAAAATTCCCCGCTAAGGCAGGGTGAGGATGGGGATGGTTCTCCCGTCCCGTTGTTATTTTTAATTTCACCAAATATAAATTTTTATAATATTCAAATTTAATTTAATTAAAAATTCAGGGTGTTACAATAATTAATTTTTTTAGATAAAAATTATAATTAACTTAAAAATTTAATAAAAATAAAAATTGAATTGAATAGTATTAAAATTATTTTTAAAATTATAATTAAATTAAGAATTCAATAAAAATTAAATAGAATTCAATTATACAAGGTGTTTAGATCAATCAAAAAATAGATTAGAAAATTTCCCCAAACTTCACTTTCACACTTATCCTCCAAAAAAAATCAAATCAAGTCACAAGCATAAAAGCCTAGTGAGTATCTTTCTGCTCCCCATCCCCTCCTCTCTCTCTTTCTCACTTTCTCTCTCTCTTTAAAAAAAAAAATGGAGTCAAAACATTTGTTTGTGGGAATTCTTGTGTTAATGGTGGTTGGTTTTGCAAGATCAGACATACAGCAAGATAGAACAGAATGTGCAAACCAACTTGTGGGTCTTGCGACGTGTCTTCCATATGTTGGTGGAACTGCTAAAGCTCCTACCTTAGATTGCTGCACTGGGCTTAAGCAAGTGTTAGATAAGAGTAGAAAATGCCTTTGTGTTCTTATTAAAGATCGTAATGATCCAAATCTTGGCCTCAAAATCAATGCTACTCTCGCTGCTACTCTTCCCAGTTCCTGCCATTCTCCGGTTAACGTCACCGAGTGTATCGGTAAGACGACGATTCGATTCAATTTTTATAGATTGGGTTTGTAAATGAGTTTCATACAGTTAAATTTTATAAACTTACAAGGAGTGATTGAGATTTTATTAAAAATTAATAAATTTATAGATTGGGTTTAGATTAGCTACTATTAAAGTCTATGTTTTTTTTTTTTGGCCGAATATTAAAGTCTATGTTTTGATGGGTCAAATTTATTGAAGTTTATTGGTCTAATTTATAAGTGAGAGCATCTAATTTATTGATATATGAAAGTAAATTTATATACATATTAGATCATCTAATTTACAAATTATTTTTTTAAAGATTTCGATTGTTTAAAAAAAATTAAAATTAAAACCAATCTAATGGATGATATAATCAATCCCATGTCAAATTGGGTTTTAATTGTTGCATCTTTTGAAGATCCTTTTTATTTTTATTAGAAAACAAAACTTTTTATTTTTTTTATTATATTCCCTTTTTCTTTTTTAAATTATTTGATTAATTTTGGCCATTTGGGTATTTGGATGATTCAGATATTTTGCACTTGTCTCCTAGCTCGCCGGATGCTAAGGTATTTGCAGGATTTGCTAACATCAGTAGCACTGCAAGTGTTGCAAGTGGTAAGAATTAATATAAAGTTACTGCTTCTCCGTATATTTATTTATTTAATTATTATATTATCCGGAATAAAATTTCACGCACTGAATTAAAATTTTCAATATATACATAACACCTTATAATGTTTCTTTTAAAGGGAATTCTACAAAAAGTGGATCAGGTGCAGAGGAAAAGAGTAGTGGTGGAATATTAAAGAGATTTAGAGGGATTGGAGTTGAGATGATTTGTGGATTTTTGCTGTGGGCTTTTATATATTTTGGCAATTAATTGATATATAATATAGTAGGATTAATAGATAGATTAATCTCTACCTAGATAAAAATTTGTATCTTAATCTTTATATATTAATAGTACTATTATCTATATATAATCAGTTTCTTTCCTTCTAGCTTGTTCTGTGACATCGATTAAGGTTTGGGCATTCAATTTTTTTTTCTCCTTGAATGTTTCAGTCATTTATCATTATATCTCCAACTGCATTTTTAATTAGAGGGTCCCACATAAACTTTTTTTTTTTTTTTTTTTTTTTTGGCAGAGACATTATATACAACACAACATCATATGATAGATTGAATATAATACTAAACCAATAAATTTTAAATATTATAAATATAATTCAAATTTAACATAAGTAGGAGTCAAAAATAAAATTTAAGATAGTGTTTGATATCATTGCGTGATTTTCTGTTTTTATTTTTTTTTAAATTAAAAAAAAATAAGTATTAGAAAATATTTTTAAAAAAATTATAATTTTTTTTTTTTTATCTTTATCCAGAAATATTTTGAAAATAAAAAAATATAAAATTAAAAATAACAAATTTTAATTTTTAAAATATTATTTTAATTTTTACAAAATAAAAAATATAAAATATAAAATGATATCGAACGTACTCTAAAATCTTAACTTTCATTTTATCACTATACTAAAATCTTAATAATTCTACATATAAACTTAATTAAATGACATTATACGAAGTAGATTTCCGTCAAATTCAACCCTTTAAATTTCCATTTGTATTGGTTATCTCTCTCAATTGAGTGTGATTAATATTTTTCTTGGGTTGCCAAAGTATTGGGCCATGATGATGATGATGATGAAGAAGGTAGGCACTAGTCACATTAGTCATCTCTCTCTCTCTCTCTCTCTCTCAATTAAAAGTGATTAATATTTTTCTTGGATTGCCTAAGTATGAGGGAAAGGAATTGATGATAATGATGATGAAGGCAAGCAACAGTCACAAGGAAAAATGTCCTGCAATACAAGGAAAAAAAAAAAAAGAATAGCGTGGACTCCTAGTGAGACCCCTCCAATGCTAGGAGGGTTGGGCTCAATGCACCAGCTTTAATGTTATGTAATAACCATTTTATAAAAAAAAACCGAAAAAAAATCTAGAAAATTAATTTCTTCTTTAATTGCTTCAAATATTTAGCTGACATTATTATTTTGGAAAATTGGTTATTGAAAAAAGAATTATTTTAAAAATACATTTTAATAACTAAATTGTAAACAAAATTTCCATATTTAAATAATAAAATTTTCAAAATAATTAAATAATATTTTTTAATAACATTTAAAATAATAATTTTTAAAAAAAATAATTTACAATTTCAACAACAATAAATAAACTCAAATTGGCATGATAGCATTAAAATATATGTAAAAAAAATCTCCTGTAGTAGAACTACCCATAAAAATCCTAATTCATTCAAGAGTTTTTAGCAATGATTGGACTACTAAAATGGCCTGCAAGCATGGAAAGTGTATTATATTTGATGTATTGATGATGTCAGCCACTAAGTATACTTTTTTTTTTTTTTTTTGCCAAAGTACTTTTTCTTTTTTTCGCCCAGAGCCATTAAGTGTACTAAATCTGGATCTGAAACAAAGCCACCTACATTTTTGTCCTTAATTTGTTGGGTATTATCTTTGTAATGTGGGAGATTGGCCCATGAAATGCCCTTGTCATAAATATGCGTCCGCACCCTTAAATGATTTATTTATGAAGAAATTACAGTTTGTATCTTTATTTTTAAAAAAAATTCATTTTTAGACTTTGATTTTTTTTTAAAACATTTTTCTTAAATTATTTTTACTTTTTATGCTTTTTTATTTTCTTAAATGTTTATGCGCTTTTCTCATTAAATTGATGTGTTTGGACATAGATATACTGTAGATATTATTTTTCTTTATTTCTTTTGAAATTGAGTTGTTGTTTATTCTTTTTTGTTCCATCTCTTTATTTTCTTCTAATTTTCTCTGATTTTCCTTTTTTTTTTTTTCCAAATTGATTGTTATTTAGCACATCTCCTACGAATTCGAGTTTAGTGGGTAACATGCAGGCATTTTTTTTTTTTTTTTGTAACTGTCATTTTTCATTTTATAATTGTTCTTTTGTATTTTGGTTGAGATTGTTTTTTCTTTTTTATTATATTTTTTGCTTTTTTCGGATGGTAGTTAAAATATAAAGGGAAATTTCTACATGCTTGGTTTATCAAACTAAAGAGAACACCATGGTTGATCATTTGAAAATATCCATACTCAGAGCAAGTTTGATTGATGGTTTCTATGGCTTTTTTCTTCTCATTCTTATCGCGTTCTCTAAAAAAAGGTGAAAGATCAATAGTATGAATACTTGAATTATTTATTTATTTATTTTTTCCAACATATGTTGGGATAAGATAGAATACAAGTGTTGATTTATTCTTAAATTTAGTAAACCACATATCCTACACTAATTGGCACATGAGGATGAGTTGTTCTAAAAGACAAAACAAAATATAAATTATTATTAAACATTATTATTGGTGCATTTTCTTTTATTTTAGATGACTTTTTTTATTTGTTGTTAAATTTTTATTTTTCATGTTTTGTAGATGAATTTGAAATATATTGTTCCAATTAATGTCATAATGCAGTTGAGTGGAAGTGGTTAGAGAGCTTTTTTTTTGCTAGATTAATTTTTTTTTTAGTCTCTTCATTTAATATTTTATTATGTAATATTTTTAAATATTTTTATATTTTAACAGTTTGTTTATATATGGGATGAATTTTCTTAATTTAATACATTTTATGTTTTTGGTTGGTTTAATACATTTTATTTATTTTTAGTTTTTATTGATTTCATTTGTATACTAAAAATCAGCATTAGTATTGTTAAAATACTTTAATTTGAGAGAGACGATGGAATAACTTTGTAATACCCTAGACTTTGATAATCAAAGTGACATAAGAAAAAAAATTAGATTTAAATACATTTTTACTTAAGAAACTAGAAATTTCTAATATTGCATATAAACTCTAGTTGTGCAATTATTGTGAAATTTTTTTATGACAATTATATTATTCATGTATGATTGCATGAGAATATCATGTGGATTATATGAACACGGTTTTTGTTAGTAAACTAGTATATATATTTATATTGCAACCAACTAGGAATTGGGCTTGGCCCAATACATAATATCCAATTTTCTAAGACCATGTGACTAACCAAGCATTGGGTTAGGCCCAATATCAATGGATGGCCGGTCAAGACTTGAAGAATTGGAAGGTAATATAGTCTTGAATTTTAGCATTGTTAAAAAATATATATATATCTAAGTCTTCTATTAAATTTAGTCTACCATAAAACTTTGTAGTAAGTTAATGAGGTTTATTGATTTCCAAAGACTCATTTTTTTAAACTACTCATTCTCAATTATTCACACACACCCATTAATCAACTTTTGACCAAAACCAAATCAATTACTATTCACCATCATCCTTTCAATTATACAAAATACAATCAAGAAACAAAATTCCCTTCCTTCCTCCTCTCATTTTCGACAAACTCTAGTCTCCACACCCAAAGGAAGAACTTCAAAGGTACCAATTAAAATTTAAAGTTTTTTTATTCATCCTAACTATGTCTTGATAAATTATGATCTTAAATGTATTTTTTTTTCTTTTTGTTTTCTTAAAATTTGACCATAAGGTATTTTTTTTCAAACCCTTGTTTGTTTGTGTATTATGATTTATAATTTCGATTCAATTAATGGTAAATTGCAAGAATGAAAAGTTAATTTGGAATTGGTTAACTATTTCAAAGTTTTCCCCTTTCATATTCTAAGAAAAAAAAATTAATTAAGATTTTTCATGCAAATGTCCAATTAATTAAATTGATAATAAAGTTAAGTTAATTGGCAAAATAATTAAATGTATGTGAAATTAAAATGAAGATTTAATGAAAAATATAAATTTTTCCCTTGAATCAAATTTTCGGTCCATTCATTAATTTATTTAAATTTTTTTCAATTGATTGTTTCATATTTGATCATGTAATTATGTTAATCTTTTGTTAATTTCATCATACCAAAGTTAATATGAAATTGATTAAGGAAACCTTGAATTTTTCCTTTTTGGAAGTTAAGTAAACTTTGAGAATTTATGATTAGAAATCTCAATAATAAAAATTCATTGTTTAATTGAACTCATTAGTATGTTAGTTAGAAGTATATGGATTCAATTTAAGAATTAAATATAAAAATTTTGAGTTTTCCTTGTATAGTGGTTCGACAACTTTAGGAATTTTGAGTCCTTAGTTTGTTTTGTATTTTGAACTATAATTTAGGTTTGATTAAGTGTTAATTTCATGAATTAAAAACTAATTTAATTTTGGTTATGAAATTTAAAAAAAAAAATTCCCTTTTCAAAGATTAGGTAAGTTTAGGAATTTCAATTAAATGCTAAATTGATAAATTGATTGCATAATTAAGTATAATAGTATGATAATTAATTTATGAATGTCAAATTTTAGATTTCTCCTAAATATGATTTAACGATACCAAATGAAAACTTTAATATAATTGTAAAAAAATGCAAGAACATAAAATGTATATTTGTATCCGTTGTGTAATAACGTGAACTTATAGTAAATAATTAGTATTCTAAGTTTAGACTTAGTGGTACTAGAAATAGAATTTAAGTGGATCAATTAGCTAAACAATTGTGATGATCCATATAATAACTGGAATGAATTGGCTCCTTGTAGAACTTAAGGATAAAGAACAAAAACAATCAGACGAACATCATTTTTGTTTGTGCTAATTAGGAACTAAAGAATTTTAAGGTGAGTACATATTACTCAATATGTTATGGGCGTTCTTTATAGTTTTGTCAATCATTTGTTCACCCATTGTATCCAATTTGATACCTTAATTGAAATTCAATTCTATTGCTATCCTAAAATGAACCAAAATGATAAAAATACCTTCTAAGACCCTTGGTCTATCCTACATTGTTATAATATATTCTATTACTATCTTTATTTTTCAATAAATAACATTGGTTCACAAGAAACCTACAGTATTGTACCCATTATTTTTATATTTAAAGTAAAGCAGAAATTCCTATATGATGTTGGGTATACATCAGTCATATGCACATGATAAGAAGGCCTCTCAGTAGGAATAGTTTATTGATAACTCTATTTTCTTAAAGTTATTTTACCTATTTAAATTCAAATTTTGGTTCAGTTATTGAGAATTTAATAATATTATTACTTATTTTGAAGAATAAATAATTCTAACAATTTATAAATAAATTATAAAATATATTTAGTATTTTATTTTATTTTATTTTATTTTGCAGATTAAAATGACATTAATGATGTAGGCGATGATGTCACGATATTAATGATGCAGACAATGATGTCATGATATTAATGATGCAAGCAATGATGTCAGAATTTAATGATGCAAACAATGATGTCATGATATTAATGATGCAAGCAATGATGTCATGATATTAATGATGCAAGCAATGATGTCATAATAATAATGATGTAAGCAATGATGCAAGATGGTAGAAAAAG
>CATKHJ010784091.1:0-23176 GCA_949750685.1 Vernicia montana | reverse complement strand
GATGATCAATAATAGTTGTGATTAAATATCGATGGTCAATAACAATCAGGATTCATTAATAGTGATCAGTAACAATAACAATGGGCAATGACAGTTGGGGTTCAATAACGATGATCAGTAATAATCGGATTCAATAACAATCGAGATTCATTAACAGTGAACAATGACAGTTGGAATTCAATAACAGTGAACAATGACAGTTGGAATTCAATAACAGTGAACAATGACAGTCGGGATTTATTAGCAGTGAACAATGACAGTCGAAATTTATTAGCGGTGAACAATGACAGTCGGGATTCATTAGCAGTGAACAATGACAGTCGAAATTTATTAGCGATGAACAATGACAGTCGAAATTCATTAGCAGTGAATAATAACAATCGAGATTCGATATCAGTGATCAATAACAGTTGGGATTTAATAATATCATTTTAGCAGAAATCGCAATTTTAGAAGCGGTGTGCTTCCCAGTGTAAATAGTGGAATAGCGGCTAATGCCTTGCTCACTCATATCAGTAACCAGTGGAGTGGCAGCTATTGTTTTGCTCACTCATAATAGTACAGAGCGTAAGACTGATCAGGTCTCACGGCTAGGACCACCCCTCCTAGCTGAGGCGGATACGCTCACCTTATCCACAGGCTTTTCTCGTGTACACACAGTCTGATGTAATACCTACATCAGTCGAAAATTTCTGCTTTCAGTAATACAGTACGATTACTTAGGATCCAGTATGTAAACTGATCAATATATTGAGTCAACAATATACATTAAAGATTCATTTAAGAATCAATGAAAGACGAGCAAATAAAGGAACAATAGAATTTTATAAATAGGTCAATTGGTTACTTAAAGATACATAACTATGAGAACAGTTTATCAATAAGGGTGTGTTTAGTTTTCAATGAAAAACATTAATTTAGGAAATGATTCATTTCAGTGAACTGATTAATATATAGAAGGTGAATGCTCTTACAATATTCCAATGGAATATAGTTTTTGTACTTGTAGACAATCGGTAGCAATAAACTGAAGATCTCAATGAAAAAATTCAATTATCAATAATTAGGCCAAAGGCCTCTATGAAAGGAATTCAATATATATATATATATATATATATATAGGTCATAGGTCATAGGTCATAGGTCTCATTTAAAGATTTAATTCGAACAATTATTTCATTACAGAAAAGTAAGGTTTTCAAGGTACTCACTACGTATTCCTTAGCTCCAAATACTAACGCAAACAGTAGAAATGCTCACAATCTTCCGGAGAACTCGATTTTCCTTTTTCTTTATTCTTTGTTTCTACATTACACATATTAATTTTCATTATTTTGGAAAAACATTCTCAATAAAAATCTATTCTTTTTAACATGATTTATATATATTAATTTCCTATTATATCATTAATTTATTTTACTAGGCTCAATTTGGGAAAAAGTCTATAAGTTACTAATTTTCCAAATTAATTTCTAAATTATTCAATTGACATTCAATTGGAATTATTCTCATGCTCAATTTAATTTTAACTATTTTAGTTTTATTTTTTTTAAAGTTAACCAAACCTTGAACTAAGAAAAATTACATTCTCATCACTTAAATTCCAATTAAGATCTTATCCATCCAATTAGCATCTAATTCAACCTAAATCATCAATTAATTGCATGAATATCAATTCCAAGCCCAATTCTTCTTCTTGGCCGAACCCTACTTGTCTATTTCCTCCAACTTTTGCTTCAATTTTTTTCCAAATTGAAATTCAATTAACTCATTTAGAATATATTTAATCAATTCTACTTCATCAATTTCATTTAATTCTATTTAAGTACAAAAACCTCAATTTATTCAACTTTATAAATTGAAAATTTTTCTATCCTTTATTCAATTTTAAAATTGATTCAAGTATTATCTAATTGACATATTGGAAAGTCTATTTCATCAATAAAATTACAAAAGTAATATCAATTTCCTAACTTCCTCATGATTAAACTAATATGGATTTTTTTTTTCCCTAATTCCCATTATTGCTCAATTCTTTAAATTTCTACAATTCATTATCATAATTAGTATTTTAATTGAACAAACAAAACCTCCTTCCCTACAATCAATTATTGGCCAAACCCAAGAGTAAGAAAAGAAGAGAAATTTTTGCAACTCCATCAATTCACACACTTCTAAGTACACTATAAATAAAATTCAAGCTTAGATTTAAAGATTGCCTAAAAAAAACTTGAATCATTGTTGGTGATCTTAGGGTTGCCAAATGGTTTTACTAGAAGAGAGGAAATGGTGTCTTCAAATGGTGTTTAGATGATATGAATGAGATAACACTTGGAAAATTCTAGTTTTATGGCTAAGTCATCATAAATGGATAGTTAGGATTCCACTTCTTTGATCCAATGGTTATCATAATTAATCTTATTTTTAAATTACCAATATATCTATTTAGTTAAATATTTATCCATGATTTTTAATTTAACTTGTGTCAAAATTGACTTTTAAAGAAATATGGGTCTCATCTCAAATTCTATCTTCCAACTTTATCTTTTAATTCAATTACAACAATTTTCCCTTCCTACACCATAACATGACCGGCTCCCATTTGCAATCTATAGCCCAATATATACATGTTCTATGTTTAGTAAATTTACTACATAAAATGAATGGTTATTTAACCACAACTTTTGTTTTCCTTTTACATTAGTTCTCTAAGCATACCAATATCAATTTTATTTATTTATATACTTCTAGTGCTTAATAATTAACTCTCATTATCACATAATAAACCTGTAAAATTATCACAGTTAAATAATTTAATAACTTAATTTAGTCTCCAAACTCTAGACTCTACCTAGGTTATTACAATAACATTTTTATAAATTCATATATATCATAACATCACATAAGTATAATTAAATTAAATGCAAAAATTTTATTTGCATTTCACCAAGTCTCGTTTGAGTTCCTATTGATCTCGTTATCTCGACAATCATTTAATTTGACTTTCAATGTCATTATTGTTCACACTAAGGACTGATGGAGTCTAGGATATTACACATTTCATGACTGATAATATATTATAATAAAACCAGAATAAAATGCTTTGCAACTTCGCGTGGGTTTTTTTTTACTAGTATATATATATATATAATTTTTTTTATCATAATTTTAATTAGTTGGTACATATACAATAAACTTGGCTCACATATATATTTTATTTATTGATATTCAAAATTATTAAAAAATAATATTTAAATTTAATTAAATAATAATAATAAATTACATATATTAAAATATTTTTAAAAATATAATCAAAACCCATGCAAAGTACCAACTAATTTATGTAAATTTGAAGAAAAATTATGAGATAAACTTAATTAGTTTATAATATCATGTAATTATATACTAAATAAATAAGACAATACCAAAATTCATAATTAAGTATGCTTTTTTTTTTTTTTTTTGAATCTTATAGAGGAAATTCATTAAATATCATAACTTAATACATCATGAATAAAAGGGGGAGGATGGCTAAACCACTCACCCTGATCAGACACAGAACTGGCTACTCTAGCAAGAGAATGAGTAACACGATTCACAAATTGTTTAACAAACCCAAAAGAACAATCAACTAAATCCTTATAAAGGATTTTACAATCATTAACTACTTTATACTAACCCCAATTACATGTCTTGAGACCCAATACATTTACGCTTGGAATCGACTCCTTGGAAAGCCAAATCAGATTCGAAGTCAAGTCCGCGACCCAAATCCAATTGGTGATAGAGCACCTTAGAATATGATTTCCGCGATATAATATCAACTTGTGAAAGAGAATTTTAGAATAAATACTCATAAAGTAATTAGTTTTGATTGTATAAATCTTGATTCAAATAAGAATCAATAAATAAGAGAACACTCTCTTAAGAAACCGAAGTTTTATTTCAATAATCTGTATTACAAAGAGTTATGGCCGAAATATCTAGGGAGCTAAGGTTAGTAACCCTAATTTGGAGTGTTTGGCAATATGATTAAACTTATTCTAACTTAAATTAAAGCAAAATTCAGATTGGGCCTCGACCTAATTTGAAACAGGCCCAAAAATACTTAAATCATAAAAATAAAGTAGTCTAAATAACCCTTGAACTTAATACATAACATAGGCAGCCCAAATTAAGAAAAACATGATAAATTGAATTCGAAAAGCCCAAATAATAGAAGGATCAATTCGAATGAAGAATGACAGCCTTGTAAACACTTGAATTATAGCTATCAGGAGAATAGATTAGGCCCAAACAAATAGGAATGTAATTTGGAATCTTCATCTTGACATTAGGCTTGAATAGATTGATTAAGCCTGAAACTTCCTTGAATACAATTGGATCCATATGCAAGGCTCATGATCCAAATATCCTTGATTGGTTTATAGGAAACCTCATGCAACCTCTTATTCCTCTTGAATGATCCAACAAACTAGTATAATAGTTAGATTGTACTCCCTTTTAAGCTATCTTGATAAAAAGGACAGCTTTTAAGTACCTTATTGAAATCTTTATCATGCAAACATTTGTGATCTTATTGAAAGGCATCTTAATTCTCATCATTCCCTTCCTCCTCAAAATGATTCGTCCTCAAATCTTGACCTACATTAAGGAGGCAATGATTAGAATTTGAATTGAAATAACTATCACTATACTTACTATAGAAATTCAATTTGTAGACTTTTCCATTCAAACAACTTTAACACTTGAAAATAGGAATTTGTGTCATCAACATAGGTAAGCAATTCAATCCAAAATATTCAACCATATTTCCTATCCCAATTTTATTGAACTTCTTGTTTGGGATTGCATTGCTTGTATCATCTCTTTTAATCCATGACAATCCTTCTTTATAATCCTGAAACAGGGAAACAAAACTAAACAAAGAAAATTCAAGTTTGTTAGTGTTAGAAAACAAAACTCTATTTTCTTTCTTAATAATGCTTACTTTTTTCTCTCTTCACTCTCAATCTTTTCATTTGAACTTTCCAATATTTCTTTTCTCTTATTTGAAAGTTCTTTATTTTCTTCCTCACTCACTAATTCTTTCTTTCCACATTCACTCTTTCTCTTTTCATTCTTACACTCTTTATTTGTGCACTCTTTTTCTTTTACTTCATTATTTACAACAAACTCAACATTATTACTAATGTTAACTTTACTTTCTAACTCTTTTACAATAATTTCTTAAAGAGTTTCATAGGCTGGAATTTCTTCATTAATAATAACTTCTTCAACCTTTAATGAGAACTCTTCATTTTCAAGCTCCAAAGGTAATAAGTTATCTTCATGAGTAACTTCCACAACATGGTTAATTTCTTCAACATTTGCATCCACCCAAACAGATTCACAAGTGACTTAGATGGGATAACAAATTATTTGCTCAACCTCATCCCTTTTATTCTTCATCTCCTCCATTGATGGTTTAGATGCATTCTTTTTTTTTTTTTCACGTTCAACCTTAACTTTCATTAAAGTCTCCTCATATGATGGTCATGCCCTCTTTCTTTCATCTTCATGAACTCTTCTTGAAAGTCGCCTTGATTGTCTTTGTGGATTTGGAGCATTTGGTTGTTGCCCTCTTGTATATATATTTTCAAGCCTCTCTAAACGATCATTACGTTTCCTATCCATAGCTTGACATTGTTCGAGGAGGACATCCATGTAAAAATCCCAATCTTTACTCATGGTGACAACCTGAAAAGAATGTTAGTAAAGCAAAAATAATTCTCACTTCACTCCCTCACGTGTTTCACTCAAATATTGTCACTTAATCACTTGTGTTTCACTCAATTTGTTATGACTTTTCTCTTTATGAGCTCACACTCTTGCCTTTTTCCACTCAATTCTCTTGTTTGAAATAATTACAAGAGTCAAAATATTACAATCTCTACTAATTACAATGCTAATAATGAAAACCAAGGTAAAATAAACTTAGAAAATGAGAGAATAACAAACAAATGAAATAAAGACACGAATGAACACAAAACATAAAAATTTTAGGAATCCTAATCCTAGTAGAATTGGGAATAGGAAAACTAGAACGACTCAAATACACAAATTGACAAATTGAAAAAAAAATAGGAATCCTAAACCTAGTAGGATTAGGGAGGTAGAAATTCTAATTTTAGTCCGATTATGATTCTTGAGTTGAAGTAAAATCCTACTTCAATCCTGATTTTAATTCAATTAATGCACCTCTTCTTAGTTTGATCTTGAAAATCAATTTCAGCTTTTTTTATACACTAGGAAAGCAATTAATTAATTTCTTTTCTTTCCATACTCTACTAGAAAGTAAATTCAGCTTATATAAATACTTTTTCTCTTCTCTTTGGCTGATTTTTCTCTCTTCTCTTTTTTTGGACGAATTTTGCATTTTTATTTTTTTTTAATTCAGCAATTAATTACACTCAATAATTGAAAATTTAAACAAGAATTGACTCTCAAGAAACAAATCAAACAAATTGGAATTGAAGAAAACACAAACAATGAAAACAAGACACTATAAGCGAACAAATTGAAGAACAAGAACACTACTGAATTCGAAAGCTAGGTATTTATATTTTTTTCATTTTTGAATTGAATTACAGCAATGAATAATTGAATTTTAGTCCTAATTAGATAAGATAACACAAAATGAAAAGGAACGAACACAAACAAAAAGATTCAGAATTTAAACAAGAACAAGAACTAGCAAAAATGATTTTGATTTTTTTTAATCAATTTTGAATTTAATAAAACAACAACAAAAGGTGTTTCTAAGACCTACTTAAACAATATAACATGAAATGAAAATGAACAAAATGAAACAAAAAGGTACGAAAACAAATAGAAACAAATTTTAAACAATTTGAGAACTAGAAACTTAGTTTTTTTTTTAATTTTAATTTCGAATTTTGATTTTTAATAAGAAAAAGATAGATTATGACCTAACTAAGCAAGAAAACATAAAATGAAAAGATACAGAAAGGAACAAAAATAGACGGCAATACACGAAAATAAGAAAACATAAAAGGGATAGAATTTAGAGCCTAAGCTCTGATACCAAACTAATATGAATCCCAATCACCTGTCATGAGACCCAATACCTTTACGCTTGGAAGCAACTCCTTGGAAAGCCAAATCAGATTCGAAGCCAAGTCCGTGATCCAAATCCAACTCATGATAGAGTACCTTAGAATATGATCTCCACGACACAATATCAATTTGTGAAAGAGAACCTTAGAATAAAATACTCACAAAGTAATTAGCTTTGATTGTATAAATCTTGATTCAAGCAAGAATAAAATACTCACAAAGTAATTAGTTTTGATTGTATAAACCTTGATTCAAGCAAGAATCAATAAATAAGAGAATACTCTCTTAAGAAACCGAAGTTTTATTTCAATAATCAATAATATGTATTACAAAGAGTTATGGCCGAAATATATAGGAAGCTAGGGTTACTAACCCTAATTTGGAGTGTTTGGCGATAGGACTAAACTTATTATAACTTAAAGTAAAGCTAAATTTGGATTGGACCTTGACCTAATTTAAAGCATGCCTAAAAATACTTAAATCATGAAAATAAAGTAGTTTAAATAACCCTTGGGCTTAATACATAACATAAGCAGCCCAAACTAAGAAAAACATGACAAATTGAATTCAAAAAGCCCAAATAATGGAAGGATCAATTCGAATGAAGAATGACAACCTTGTAAACACTTGAATTATAGCTATTAAGAGAATAGATTAGGCCCAAACAAATAGGAATGTAATTTGGAATCTTCATCTTGACATTGGGCTTGAATAGATTGATTAAGCCCTTGAAGCTTCCTTGAATACAATTGGATCCATATGCAAAGCTTATGATCCAAATATCCTTGATTGGTTTATATGAAACTTCATGCAACCTCTTATTCCTCTTGAATGATCCAACAAATAAGTACAATAGTTGGATTACACTCCCTTGTAAGCTATAAAAAGGACAGCCTTGAAGAACCCTCTTGAAATCTTTATCATGCATACATTTGTGATCTTCTTATAAGGCATCTTGATTCTCATCATTATTAAATCAAAACTAGAATCATCCTCGCGATTACTTTGAAGAGCATTAATCAATACTTGTGAGTATGATTCTATGAGGACATTGTGATAATTCTTCTCTTTCAACCAGCTAAGAGCTTCATGACAACTCAAACCTTCTGCCATAGTTGCATCCTTTGGTCCACGGAGCAGCCCATTTTTTGCTACTATGAATGTACCTTTGTCATTTCTAAAGACCTATCCATAGCCTATAAAACCTTGAGCCTCAAAAATGGCAGCATCAAAGTTGCACTTAATGAATCCAGATGGTGGAGTTTGCCATTTCAAATTACCTTTAGACTGTGCAATAGTGTTTCCCTTAGAATCACGTACCTATACTTGTTGCCAATGACGCACTTCCAGAATTCTTGAAAAGAGCTCACAAATCTGCTCAAATCCCCCAACAATGAGATATTCCACAGTTGCCTTACCACTACACAAGATACAAATATATGAAAAGTATTTTCCTCCTCCATTGAACACATTTGGCATAACATAGACACATCCATTCTTTTCCTTTGTAGTGCAGACATTTTTGGCATGCAATCAGATAATGCTCGCCACAGTAGATTCTTGAATTTCCCAAGAATATGCAATGACCATATATTCTTCCAATCTTGTGAAGTGAATGATTGATTGGAGGAAATATGATGCCCAACCAATTGCCTATATCCACTTTTCACTGTATAAGACCCTTTCTTATCAAAGCACCACATCTATCTATCGAATTGTCTCTTATGACTTAGAGGAATTTGCAAGATTAAATTCTTGTCTCTATCTGTGAATAAATCATTAAGCAAATCCTCATCCTAACTAAATCCATTCGGTGTCTTTAGGCAACTAACCTTTGCATTTTCTAAACCAACAGTTATAGGGGAAGCAATCCATAGATTCTAGTCATTTGAAAGCCATGGATCTCTCCATACATTCACATTATCACCTGTCCCAATTAAGTACCGAGCATCATATTTAATGAGTTGGTGCCCAGCCATGATGCTTCTCCATATATAGCTAGGATTAGCATTCATTTTGGCCTCCAAAAAATTGGAATGAGGATAATACCTAGCTTTGTAAACCTTAGCTGCAAGAGAATTAGGACAGGTTAGGAGTCTCCACCCTTGTTTAGCCAATAGAGCAATGTTAAACTGATGAAACTTGCGAAATCCCAGTCCACCCCCTTCTTTTGGTAAACACATTTTGTCCCATGATTTTCAATGTATTCCAGACCCCTACTTACCATTTGAACCCCACCAGTAGGAGTTCATAATTCTTTCCAATTCTTCACAAAGACCCAATGGCAGAGCGAATACACTCATAACATAAGAGGGCACTGCTTGGATGACTATTTTAAGAAGGATTTCCTTCCCTGCTTGCGATAACAGCTTAGAGCGCCAACCCTGAATCATCTTCCATGCTTTTTCTTTGACAAAGTTGAGAACCTCTGTTTTACTTCTTCCAATTAGAGAGGGGAGTCCAAGATATCTACCTGGTTTTATAGATGAAGGAACTCCCAAAAAAGAACTGATCTCTTGCCTTCCATATATGAATAATTAGAGCTGAAAGAAAGAGATGATTCATTGAAATTGATCACTTGACCCAAGGCTCTCTCATACTGCTCAATCCTTTATTTGCTTGCTTTCCACCAAATTTGCCTTAAAAAACAAATAGCTATCATCAGCGAACAGGATGTGAGATATTGCAGGAGCTGACCTAGCTACTTTGCATTCGTGTGTGAGCCCTCTATTCTCTAAAGCAGTAAAGGAAGCAGATAATCCTGCAGCACAAATCAAAAAGAGGCAAGGCGATTGCTACAATCCTCTTTGGAGTATAATTAAGTATGCTTAAATCTCATTTTTAACAATGGAAAAATGTAAGTTATGTTGTCACAAGTATCATCAAATTTACGGTAAATTAAATTCCAAATTGATAACCAAAAGACCTAATAATTAATTTTTTATAATGAAACTTATAAAAATGAATTAAGTGATTTAAGTAATTAACCAAATAAGATATTTCAATTTTTTTCCATAGTACGAAACATTACCCTTTATTATATATTTCTTTACTATTATTTTCTAATCAAATAATATTTATAGTTCTCTAAAATAATAAGTTTTTCTAATTATATTTTAAAATTTTAAAAAATTTATATTTTATTTTTTAGCAAAATATTTTTCTTATTATTAATATTTTATATACGATGTACAGACTCACGTCTAATTACTAAATAAGACTGAAAACTTTTCGTATATTTCGATATTACCCAACAATCAAAACTTATAGATTGTCTTTGCAGTTTGCATTGTTAGCATAGAGTTAAAATTGACTTGCATCAATAGCCATAGCAATGTTACTTTCCTAAGAATTTCTTTGTTCTCTTTCACTTGTTGGCTGGCTTTTAGTTTTACATCCTCAACTTGGAAATGTCAATTCTCACTATATGCTATAATAGAGAAATATATATATTTCTAGTGAAAGGGAAAATTCAAAAAGGGGCAGGCTTTGATAGGAAGGGGCAACAACCAAAGGTGAGATCAGGCCAAAAACACAAAAGTGACCCTTGCCTACATATGTTTATGGGTTGTACTTGAATTTGAAAAATACTCATTTTTTTAAAAATTTAATCCGATCAGCCCGCAATTTTCTTTATTAATTGAAACTCGCAGCCTGATCCACAAACAGATCTTGCCTAATTGGGTCACTTGCCCTACAACTGTTGCCCTCGCTTGTATGGTCTCTCCTCTCCATGTGTTTCTATTGCCCCTAGACTTTTTTTTTTTTTTTTTTCCCTCTATTTAGCCATAAATGATTTTTTTGTATTATTTGATAAAAGTCGGTATCTTCTAGTAGATAACCAGGTAAAGTAGGTCCATCTACTATTCAAAACTCAAAAGGAATTGAGATTTGTTGCAATTAAGGTTTAGAATCTTTAAAATCAATAAGATTTTTTCTTTATTTTTCTACACCACATAAAACAATTATTGTCCATTTGATATCGAGTTTGAACTTAATTACTAAATGAGAGAATTATTGCTACTCCAAAATCAAAATGATTCAAATTGAATACCTTTTAGCCTTGCAGATGATTTCAATATTATTAAAAATTAAATTAAAGGCTCATTTATAGAAAGCAGGGCGACTCAAGGTCCATCTACTAGTTAAAATTTTTAATAGTAGGTAACAAGCAACAGTAGTAAAAAATTAACAAAATCATAGAAATTTAACAAGTGCTTCTGAAATAAACTAAAAATTAAGATTAAATTTTAAATTTACTTACGGTCTTTCTAAATGCAAAATTATTGAACTTTTATATTCAAGTTTAACTAATAAATCATTTTCGATAGATAAAATTGCTAAACCATTTAATCTATTTTGAAATATGATTGTTCGCAAATAATTTTTTATAATTTTTAATTTAGAAAAACTTTTTTTTTGCAGATGCAACTATAACATATATTGTAAAATTTTTAAAATTTTAAAATTTTTAATTCCGAAAACAAATCAAATCCATCTATATCATAATGAATGTCATGCTTAAGAAATTTTTTAAGGTCAAAGACATTTTTTTTTTCTAAATTACAATTATCAAATGATCTTAATATTTCAAAACAAAATAAAAAACCATATATATCATCATACTTCGAAAATAGTTCAAATCTATCATGTAATGAAAATATTATTTGATTTACAATATAATAAAAATAATCAATTATATATAATGAAATAGCCGATTCCCAAAAAAAAAAAAAAAAAATTAGCGTAAGAATTTCTTTTGTTTAAGAGATAGCAACTAAGTAGATAATTGAAAAAAATTATGAATTTATACTACAATTTAAGAAAAGCTAATAGATTATTTCATAAATTTTAACTTTTTGTTTTCTCTACTTTATTTTTATAAAAAAATTCTTATTTTCTATATTATATATATATATATATATATATATATATATATAGGAGCCTTTATACTAGAAGGCATTGGATTTTGATTATTCCCCTTTTATTTATTTATTTATTTAGTTATTTAGTCATTCCTCACTTGATTTTACACTATAAAACCAATAATGTTACCCATAGTAGAATATGCATATGATTGGAGATAAAACCTAGTATTAGAAAAGGACAAATGCTCAAGCTGGAGACAGACGGGCATTACTTTCATACGTCAAGACCAATTCCACCCTGTTGCTTCCCCCTATTGCTAAATGCCAAGTAAATTGCTTTCTGCCAAACTTTGTTTTCTTCTAGTTGTAATACTTCAAAAAAGGAATTTCTCATGTCATGGCTATTTACTAGCAATTTTTTTTTTTCTCTTTTCAAATTTATATCAACTGCATAATCTACCAAAATGGGAAGAGTTAGCAAGCAAGCCATATGAAGAAGCCTAAACACTGCTGTATCTATACTATTCGCATTCCACGACTTTTCCTGAACTTGGAGGCCTGAAAATCCAGAATCAAAATACTAAATTTAATAGGGAATTGCCACTTTAATCCAAAATCCAATCAAATCACTCTCTCAAAGTGAATTGGACAAAAATTCATGATTACACCCCTCAAAGAAAGCAACAAAACCTAATCTTGCTCATAATCAACGCACTTGAGGAACAGATTGTTCAAGCTATGATGAAAAGTTTAATCAGTAATCAAATTCCTGTATTCTTGAATCAGCATAACTTCCAAGTCCACAAGAAGTCCCTATCTGGAACAGCATCAATAATACAATAGTTCCTGGTAAAAGTGCTATATTACCAAATTCGAGAAATCAACATGAAGATTTTCGAACTATTGATAGCTCAAGAAAGTGGGCTTTCCCCATTTTCTCATCCATTGACATAAGTCAACTGTTGAGAAAGTTATCATTCCAGTACTCTTGGACTTCCATTAAGTTTCCCTGCAACATACTTGGAATATTTCTGCTTCCAGTCCACATGGAATTTCCATGACTTGACTCGTAATTATCAAAGCATATTACTCGAGGAAAAAAAGGGTCAAATTAACGGGGAAGATGCCAAAAACCAAGAAACTCCCATATTTAGACCTAAAAAACTATAATTAATCATGTGTCAAAATCCATTACTCTTTCATTCTACTTTCTACTACTAATACTAATATGCTATATCTGTAAAAGATATCAATAACGTGCAAGTTATAGAAGAGACAGAAGCTTATGATGATATTATGGTATGTCAAAAATGGGATAACAAAGGCAGTAGGGACCTGATTCAAAACCATTGCTGATCCGCTAGCAAAACTAACAGATCTACATCTAACAGTAGAGTTTAACAGAGGTAACTTTCACCTTTTAAATCCATGTCAACAGATCAAAATCCCCACGTTTTGAGATATATGCTTCAAAGTTGCCATTTTCTTTGTTTCCAGTAGAAGGTAAACAAGGTACCAAGTATCAAAAGCAATAGTATGAAGAAAGAGGCTTAATTTTCAACATCTGTTCCCCCATTAACAGTAATGCCTAAGAACATATGATAAATCTTATAAGAATCTGCAGAAGATCCCAGATAAGACTCGATAATTGGCGAATGAGTGTCAGCTCCAAAAATCGCAGAAACCACCAACATGACCAGTGAGATGTTTAAATCTATTAAGGAAAGACTAAAAATCACAGATAAGAAAACCTACACCAAGACATAAGCATTCCCTCGTTTGCTTCAAACTGCAGAGACCTTCTAAAAGCAAAATTGCAACATCTAAACCGCTAGAACTGAAATTAGGTAAAATAACTTGAACCCTTGGAGCACTTGCTGCCAAATATAGCATAGAACTGTCTAAAAGTCCCACCTTGAATATCTTAGCCCACAGCCATCATCAAAACCAAACAGTTATAACTGCTCTAGAGCTGATAAGAAGTTACATACCTGCAAATCTCTTCGTCAAACAAAGCACATTATAGAAAAATAGTAGTACTTTATAAAACCTTCATGTCTTCAGCACCACTTAGAAACTCTATCGGATTCAGCTAACATGAATTTAAGGACTCGTATTTGTGCAACATGACAAGAGGAATGTGAAGAATCAAATCAAAGAATTAGTTAATTCCTGAGTTTAATAAAGCTCCATCGATGGCTTGAAAATTAGTTCAAGGATCAAATAATTCCATGCAGAATACCTACCCTGGCCCCCCAAGCAAAATATTCAGCAATGCAAAGCTGAAGATACTTTGAGAAGCTTGAGGATCTCCACAGAACATATAAAAAATGATTTCACCAAAATGACCCTTAAAATATATAAAGAGCCACCATAATTATGACAGTACAAAACTTGCTCAAATGAAACTTTGAGGAAGTGCAGCTAACATCCAGATTTAGCAAATAAGGGACTGGCAGAAAAATTATGAGAAGATCCATGTTATGTACATGACAGATCAATCATCCAATGGTTGCAAGTATCTGATCTTAAATCAAGCTGGCATCTTGTATCACACTCACAACTTGGTTGAAACCACAAACAGAACAGCAACTTGCCATTCATCACATCCAGCTGTAATTAATAGAACTAATTCTGCCTTCTAGTTCCCCATTTCCACTAAAGTAGCAAGCCCTGGATCTAGTTTATTGCAGATGTAAATTAATCTAGTCAAAATCTTTTCCTCTTCACTCGTGAAATATCATCAAAATTATCATCATATAACACCTGCCCTCCATGCCTGTAATTTCCTTCTTGTTCTTCTATGCTTCTTGGTCTTCTAGGTGCATTTCCAGGTCGGTTCTTAATCCGCCTGTCAAATTCCCTCTCTCTCAAATTAGCTCGTTCATGGAAGTCTGGATCATCTTCAGGGAAGAATCTAAAGGACCTAGGCCCATCCTCTGTATTAATATGAAAATTTTCACCATCAGCACTATTAAAAGGAGGCCTAAATGAACGAACAGGTGCCCGTCTCTCTCCAAACCTTCTTCTTTCTTCACCATTTCCATCACTACCAAGCTCATGAAACCGACCAGAATGCATGGGTCCCCCAAAAAACTCATCATTTTCTGCCCTCTCTCTAGGATCAACAATGCCAAATCTCCTATTGTTTCTGAGTAAAACCCGGCCAGTAGGGCTCCTATTAGAGATGATAGATCTTGGGTGACCATGATCTCGACCAGGATCCATTTCCCTCAAATCATTAGGTCGGGACAAATATGATGGGGAACCATGCCTCCTAGCAACCCTTTCTGCAGGAAAACCTGGGTTATCAGGTGACCTAATCCTCTCCATCCTGTAAATTGGTGATCTTCTATGGGGTAATTCTGGGGGTCCACCAAAACCATCTGGAGATCTTCTCCTTGAAGATGACCATGGACCAGGAGAACGAGATCTGATTGGAGATTTTGAACGCATTTGAGGAAGACCCCTTCTCTGGACAGAAGAAAAGTTCCTAGTCCCTTGGCCGAAACGTCCATCTAATCCCTCATATGGAGGTTGGGGACGTGTATATGCATGGTCTTCACCATCATCAGGAAATCCCCTCATGATCTTCTCATGCCTTAGTCCAACAACTTCAGAACCATCTTCAGCAATGCCTCTCGGAACTCTACGAACCATTTGAAGTCCACGTGAGACAGGTCCATCTCTCCCTCCAGGAGAGCGCCTCCTTGAGGACAAATGACGGAAAAGTGATGTCTCATCATCCAATAGCTTTCTCCCTCCCCGAGCACTACCAACAAATGCACCATCTGGTCCGATATTATAATTCATGAATTCAGCATCTGACCCCGTAACAGCAGATGCATATTTATGTCTGGGAATGCAATCACGTTCTGAATCTCTATCATTACGTAGAGAGTCAATCCTACTAGCAAGCCTCCCTCTACCATGGACAAAATTCCATCTGGAGTTTCTGGAAGACTGATCTTGATACCTTTCTCTTGAGAACTTGTGGGAACCCTCATAGGTTTCATCTCTAAAATAAATTGACAAGGAATTAGAAAATCAGACAACAGTAAACAA
Organism: Vernicia montana; assembly: GCA_949750685.1. Taxonomy (NCBI): domain Eukaryota; kingdom Viridiplantae; phylum Streptophyta; class Magnoliopsida; order Malpighiales; family Euphorbiaceae; genus Vernicia; species Vernicia montana. Next base: position 7,124 of record CATKHJ010784091.1, on the reverse strand, counting down.
CAGTAAATATAAGCCTTCAATACAAAATGGCAATTAATGATAATCAATAATCACCTCCCTCGAGGATGTAGTTTGTCTCCTTCTAGTGGTACATCAGGTAATCTCTCTCTTCCAGGGCGTGATGACAATGGCTTGCCTGATATGGATCTTGTCTTACCAAAAGAAGATATGTTAGAAGCTACAGACAGGTTAATAATCCTACTCTGATTACCTCCACTGTTGGCATCCTTAGCTGCATCATCACCATTTACAGATGTTTCCACCTTGGACAATGCAGAGTCATTTTTTTCTACATCACTTGTCTTAGCATTCTCATCTGTTCCTTGAGCAATAGCCACCAAAGTTCCTTGGGCTCCACTAGTAGCTTGATCAGATGATTGTTCCATCCCCAGACCCTTCAAGACATCTTTATTTGTTGATAAGTCAACTGGTTTTCTTTGAATAGTCTTGACTAACTTCCTTTTGTCAGCTCCGCTGGCCGAGATCTCAACTGCTGAAGATTCTTCCCTGGGAGCATCTTTATCAGCATTATCAATGGGTTTCATATCAAGAGTTGTGTCAATACTTTCTTCAACAGTATCTTTATTTGTTTCAACATGTTCTTCTGTGTTAGTGTCCTTTTCCTCTACATGGAATGAAGTAGGATTAACAACAGCTTGTAGTTCTGCAGAATCCACCTTTTTATCATCAGAATCACCATGAGTAATGTCTTCTCTGTTCTCACATATGGGACCCTCTACTACAGCATGCAATTGTGGTTCACGGACTTCACCATCTTCATAGTCATCCTGTCCTCGACCATCCTCTTCAATATCCATAGGCACAGAATTGCCATCAGACTCATATTCAGAGCTATAAGAGTCTTCTTCTAGCATATCACCTGACAAATTAACCTTTTCCTCATCGCTTACCGTACCCTCACCATTTCGCTGTGGATCAGAAGGAAGTTCATCCATGTCTTTCAGTTTGCACTGGTCAGAATTATCTGCATTTTTCTCCTCAGCAATTGCAGCTTCCATTGCACCAGAACTATAAATTTCATCATCATTGTGACTCACAGCCAAAGTCCCTATTTCTGGAGCAACCTGCTCGGCACTTTCACATGATTCCTTAGGCGCCTCAGTGCTGTGATGGGCACCTCCAGCAACTGCACCAGCACAATGTCCTAAATGGCCTGACACATTGCCATCTATAGGTTTCATTATGGTATTGAGACTTTGCAACACCTGTTCCTCTGTTGGACAAGTAGATTGTTCTCTGGTTTCCTGACCTTGCAGCACTTGCTTATTTGTTGAACAAGTAGGTTGTCCTCTGATGTCCTGAACTTGCAGAACATGTTCACTTGTTGAACAAGTAGTTTGTCCACTGATATCCTGACCTTGTAGCACCTGTTTATCAGACTGTTGTGATGTTCCATCTCTTGTCTTGAGTGTTTCTGGATTACCCTCATGAAATGGTTCAGATTTCATCAATTTAGCATCAACTGATCTCACAGCACTCAAATTTGATGACTTGAAGGTATCTTGAGGAACCTTCTCAACTAATTCATGCTTCACTGAAACTGCTCTAAAATCTAATGATACTGTTGGATTGGCTTTACTTCTGCTAGAATCATGTTTGAGGTTCTCATCAAATGGTTCAGACTTTATAGTTCCAGTAACTGTGCTGCCTCCTGATAACCCTCTGGGGAAGCGAATATTAGGAATAGCACTGCGAGAGTCTTTGTCAGCAGATAAACTAGAAGGTTCCTGACTGTTAAAAGAAAGAAAAGATGGACTGAGGCAAAGATTAAGAGAATCCTCAGAATTATACAGCGGACCCTGTTGTGAAGATATTCTAGCAAAACTAGATCTGCATTCACTCTCTTCAAGAAGTTGCTTTTCAGTAGCAATACCAGTTCCAACCTCCACTGTTGAAATCAAAGGTTTTAAATCATGTGTTACACCAACTATATTTGATACATCAGCTGATACTTGACCTGCAGCTTCATCACTCACCGTAGCTTCCCATGTATCCATGGTAGTATTCAAATCCCAATTTGATCTGTCAGCACATATACTAGCACTGTCAATATTTGACTGCACATCATCCATTTTATGCTGGGTAATCTTTTCACGATTGCTTAAAGACAAATTCAAAGAGACAGGTTCTACATTTCCATGATTCCAACTACTCCCATCATTACTCTGATTCTCCAAACCAGAAAGACGGCCCTCCTTTAAGATTAATGGCAATTCAGGATTCCCAGAAACTGTAGATATCTCTTTAGACTTTCCTTCTGCTATTTGCTGGTTAAATATTTCTTTATCAACAATAAGTGCAGGAGCTTTATTAGGTGCTAAATTTAACTCAGTTTGTGCTGATTTTACCAGGATGTTAGCAGATTTTTCTGCGGCCAAAAGCTTCTCCACATTGCCAAGTTTCACCAAAGAATCAGACTGAAGTTGATGAAATGATTCTTCAATTTTAACTCTCAAGTTGTTTATTGTATTGGTATGCACGTTGTCAGGAATTATCTTATTATCATCGGGCAAAATATTCTTGTTTTGCTCGGCTAAGCAATAACTTCCTGCTACATTAGCAATTGAAGGAGCTGGCTCCTGAGACTGGCTACCCTGTTCTTTCTTTAGAGAATCATTTTCCACAGGCAGTGAAAGTTGACCTTCACGTGAAGGAGAAGGAGACCGGACAAACCTCCTTTTCTTCATAGGAACACCACCTAAGGGTTTAACCCCCGTCTGCCAAAGGAGATTAATAAATTAACATTTAGAAAAGCAATTATGGTGAGTAAAAAGATTTTGAAACTAACAAATATCATAAACTCAAAAATAAAAAATTTAAAAACCATCACTTGTAAGGACTCCATCTCCAGACCCACAGACCACAATTTCAATCAAGAAATAAAAAAAAAAATAAAAAACTAATCATCTTTTAAGAATATTGAATTTAAAAAATAAAATTGAAATCAAACAGAAAAACATATTTTCTTAAAATCTCCTTTTCTGTTTTTGCTGATTTTACCAGGATGTTAGCAGATTTTTCTGCTGCCACAAGCTTTTCGTCGTCATCAAGCTTAGCCAAAGAATCAGACTGAGCAATGCTCAGTTCTTCAATTCTAAATCTTGAATGGTTAATATTAGTAGTTGACCCAATATTGTCACAACTTTTCTTCTTTTCCTCGGGAACAAAACTCTTGTTTGAATCAGATAAGACAAAAGAACTTGCAGCAATACTACCATTTGCAATATCTGAATCCTGAGATGGGCTACCATGTTCTTTCTCTAAAGAATCATTTTCCACAGATAGTGAAGATTGTTCTTCAGGTGCAGATGAAGGCGGCCAAACAAATCTCCTTTTCTTCATAGGAACACCTGCAATATTAAGACTAGACTGCCCACCAAGGGTTTTAACAGCAATCTGCCAATATAAGATTAATTAATCAATATGCAGAAAACAAACAACTTCAATATTTTCTAATCCAAGTTAGCAACAACTTAGAAAGGAAATAAACACCTCCTCATCTCCTGATACAGGCATGCCTCCAGAGTCTGCAAGTGTACGCACCCTTCTTGAAGTCTTACCAGAAAAATGAATAAGATATAATATATATCTGAAGTGGCTTCTCAATCCCACCTTGATGATACTACTATTGAAACCAAGTTTATCACTATACTCAATTATCTAATGAAGATCCGCCAGTTTCTGATACTCAAGAGTAAGCAACAACCTGCAGAAAACAAAAACAATAGATCTATGCTCTCCTCAGTTCATTCAAAGTGGAAACTCAAGGTCAAAAAACAGAAAGGACAAATTTTCAATTAACTACCAAATAAAGCAAAACCCAATTGGGTACAACAAACAAACATCCAGTAGACAATTCTCAATCTATGCAATCAAAGTCTAGCAGATCTAAAACCTAAATTATGTAACTGGCAGTGAATCAAAAAGAAACCCAATCATCTACTACAACATTATCAAACTGAAAATTTAAAAAATACCTTTCTTAAAAAAAATTCTAACAAATATCCAATCGAGCAAAATAAGATTCTTCATTTTAAATCCACAAACAAAAAATCAATTATCTCAAAAAAAAATTATGCCAGTTAAAACTTCTTTTTCTGGGAAGCAAATCTTATCATCTGATTGTATATAAATAAATTATTTTAAAAAAAAAAACCATAAAAATTTGGAAAAAAGCATTTCCACGAAGCGAAAAAAAAAAAAAGCAAGAACAGACCAAATTGGGGAAATCAAAATTGAACAACGTAATCAAATCAAACCAAATCAATACACAAACAAAGAAATTACCTGATCAAATAGAAACCTAATTTTAGAGAGAGAAAGTAAACAGAGAAAAAGAGACTCTCTGCAACTTCTAGAGAGAAAGAGAGAGAGAGAGAGAATATGTGAGAATTACTAGAAGGTAGTTTCCTTCAAATTTTGCTTTTAGGGTTCTTGTTCTTCTCTCTAATAATTGAGTATTTATTTATTTTTATTTTTATTTTTTATTTTTTATTTTTTATTTTACAGTTGTATTAATATAATTGACTTTTTTGTCAATTGCGTGAAAGTCTTGGTCACGTTTCGTAATGGGGGCCACAGGAGGACCATTCCAGTAATTGATAGACACGTGTTTGTTTTAGTGGAATCTTCAAAATGACGTGGCTCCCACACTTGTCGGCATTTTTATTATTATTTTAAGATGAATAAATGACTTTTTTTTTTTTTTTTTTTCAATTGATTGGATGATGAATAGACTGGGAATAAAATTGTAGGTGAGTAGTTCCAGAGATTTGAGTATAAAACTTATTATTTTTCATCCCTTACTAACCCAACGTTTAGATTGGAGTAAAATAAGAGAGAAAGGAAAATAAGAATGAAAAATAAAGAGGAAATCCCACTTTACCTTATTCGAGAATAAAAGGAAAATAATAAAAGGAAAGAAAATAAATTTTATTTTTCTCTCTTGATTTTCTCTTCAAAATAAAAAGAAAATGTAAGGTTTGAGGGGAAAATTTTACTATTTAATATAAAATTACATTTTTATCCCTTTTAAAGTATATCTTATTATTAAATAAAGGGTAAAATAGTAAATGTATCATATTGCACTTTTATTTCCTTTCATATTTTCCTTCCTCATTTTCTTCTTATCCAAATATGAGGAAGGAAAATAAAATTTATTTTACTTCTTCATTTTCTTTCTTTCTTTAAAAAATTATCCAAATATAGGGTAAATGAAAAAGATTAATCAGAAATATATCTTATTTAACAGTAATAAATGTAAATCTTTGTAAATTGTAATTATGGATCACAAAAATTGATGTTTGATTGGATTATAAATGGAATATAATGTAATTCTTAATTAAGATTTTGTTTCCTTTTTTACTCTTTTAAGGCTTCTTCCGTTTCATTTTATTTGAAATATTTTTTTTTATGTCTCTTAAAAATTATGTTTCATTTTTATTTTTAATATTTTTTTTTACTCTTCATACATATTTTATCCTTAGATATTAATTTAACTTTTCTTATAAAATTTATAAGAAATTATATTTAATAAAGGATATAAAATAAAAAATAGCATATTATTTAATGTATTTTTAAACTTTATGAAAAAAAATATGTTCTAAATAAAATGGGACGAATGAAATAATTTGTTAGTGTATATCTTTTTTAATAAAAAAAATGCTTTCTTAGGGATTTGAAATATATTATAAAATATTTTTTAATTTGTATCATATTATAAATACATGTTTAAGTTAAATAAAAGTATTAGCCAATTTTAAATCTAATTTTTAAAATTATATTAATATCTTAGTTTTAGTGAAAAAAATGAAAATATTCAAAAGCAAGAGTTAAAAAATTAAATTAAAATGCAATTTAAAGAAAAACAAAATATGTTCCAAATTATTTTTCAATTTTTTTAATTATTCTTCATTTTATCCATTTTTTAAATAGCTAAATTATTTTTTCACAAAAGTAATAGAAAAGGTAAAACTATATAACTTTCATTATTAAATTTCAGCAATTAAATCGTAAATTTCTCATAGTTCCTTTGTTTTTTTTTTATATTTTTTATTTTATCATTAGGCTATATTTAGGTGAAGAAGAAAAAAAATCTTTTTATACCTCTCAAAAAAAGAAAAAAGTCTTTTTATTTTTAAATTTAAAGAATGTGTATTCAAATATGAATTTATTTATTACTAATGTCGATAAGTACTTGCGATTAAAATGGTGTTTGATAACTCAGCTTATTATTTAATTTAATATTTTCAACACTTATTAGTTTTAAGATGGATTGATAATATAAAATAATTTAAAGATAAAATTTTCAATTAAGTTAAAAATAAGTGATTAAATTTTTAAATAATTTACATTTTAAAAAACTATAACACTTATATTATTTAACATTTAAAATTTAAATTTAAGTTCTGAATGTTAACTTATCATTTTAAGTGGTTTTTTACTTAATTGAAAACTTTAAATTGAAATTATTTTATATTATCAAATCATCTTAAAACTAATAAGTGTTGAAAATATTAAATTAAGTAATAAATTGGGTTATGAAACACAATGGTGTTTGATAACACCATTCAACAATTAAAATTAAAATTTTTAGTATTTAATCGTATTAAGTTTGTTTGATAATTATGTCTTAAAAGTCAAAAACCACTTAAAATAGTAAGTCAAAATTTTTAACTTAAAATTTATACTCAATGCAATAAGTGATTAAATTTTTAAATATTTTTACTATTTAAAAATTATATCACTTATTTTATTCAGCACTTAAAATTCAGAGCTTAAATTTTCAACACTTAATTTTCAGTTTTATCAAACACTACCTTAAATAAAGCATTTTTAAAATTAAAAAAAAAAAGTATTTTTGAAGAGAAATTAAAAAAAATCTCAAAATAAAATTAGAAATTATGCTCGGCCCAAATATTCCAAACTTCGTTAAGCCCATCATCATCATCGTCAAAAGTCTGTGTCTCTCTAGCTGAAGGAATTAAAAAATTTAAACTCAATAACCAAAATATTTTTTTCTCATAATTAGATTTCTTTTTCTTTTTCTTTTTCTTTGAGAGTGGAAAGGAATGAATAAATACTTGACCAAACATCACAAGATA
>CATKHJ010784038.1:0-16498 GCA_949750685.1 Vernicia montana | reverse complement strand
AGCAATAGCATTAGCTAAGAATCCAGTGTATCATGATCGAAGCAAGCACATAGATACTCGATATCATTACATCAGGGAATGCATTGCAAGAAGGGATGTACAAGCCGAGTATGTCAAGTCACATGATCAAGTTGCTGACATCTTCACCAAACCACTAAAGTTTGAAGACTTTGCTAGAATAAGGAGTTTACTTGGTCTTATAAAACAAGTTTAAGGGGGAGTGTTGAAATATAAACTTATTTTTCTAGTCAAAAGATCAATAAAACAATCAACCTAAATAATGAAGTTAGGTGTAAGTTAGTTGGATTGTTGAAAATTATAGTTATACGTGTATGGTTATTATAAGTGTATTAAGTATAAGTTAGGTGTGAGTTAGGTTTGATTATGTGGTGAGTATTGATTTGGTGTTAGTATAAATACCCCATCCTTCTCTGCAATGTATCATCAAGAAAAGAAAAAGAAATTCAATAATAAGAATTGAGAGAACTGCAGAAGTTTTTGTTCTTGAGTGTTAAGTTTTAGATTTATTTTTGATTTTGATCTTCATTCTTTCCAACATCACCACCACCCCACAAATCCTCACCCCACCCCCCACCGCCCCTCCTTTTCTCTTTTCAGTCTGATTTTGTTGGTACCGGTGACACAGGAGTGTCTAATTGAGTTGCATACATGCCAATTCATTCAACTTTTTTTTCAGCTTGTTATTCCTTTACAGCCAATCTCCATTAAACATTTGTCATGTCTAAATAATCCAAAATTTTCCAGCCAAGTTCTCTTCTTTTCCAACCTACACCACCAACATTTATTTTTTCAACCCATCACTATTATTAATTATCTTCCAAATAACGTGTTCACATGGATACCACATTATTTGTTATTTTTTCATATTATATGTGTGTTGTTTGTCAACTAAATTTGATTATCTTCCAACTCAAAAGTTGTATTATTTAATATTGTAGTAATGTTGTAATAATGCCTATAAATAGGCTCGTAATATTTCATTGGGGAGAACAACTGAATTTGATCAAAATATTCAACATTTCTTCTTTCTTCAGAAGATTTTTTTCTATACTCTTTGTTAAGAATTCATTCTTGAATTCTAAGAGTAATTGTATCATTGGATTGACTCTTCCAAGGTAGTAAATTGGGCCAAGTATTTGTCATAGTGGAGTTGTCAATTCCACCACGATCGACATAATACACAATCGACACTACAACGGTGTCAACCGGGGAACCCGCTTCTTTGTGAGATCTTCATTATGGACTAAATGAGGGACACACTTATGGGTTTGACACTACACTCCAACTCAAAACTTTAAGGCAATGGGTTTATGGGTCATTCCCACTTATATGTCCTTCCTTAATCCCATCTTTTTCCAATGTAGAATTCTACACTCTTGAAATCCTAACAATCTCCTCCTCAAAAGTGAACTTTCACATTGGACTTGGACTCCTCCTTGAGCGGAAGTTTTTTCTTGATTTGAGTATACAGCGTCACCTTGAGCCCTTCTACTTCCATCGGTCTGAATCCACCAGGAGTAACCTTGCTCTTCCACGTGGAGGTGGCAACCACAGGATATGACCACTATCTCCATACTCGTCCCTGCCGAACCATCGGCTCTGATACCACTTGTTGGTATCGGGGAGCCCGCTTTCTTGGGAGATCTTCATTATGGGCCTAATGAGGGACACACTTATGAACTTGACACCACACTCCAACCCAAAACCTTAAGGCAATGGGTTTGTGGGTCCTTCCCACTTATATGTTCTTCCTTGATCCCATCTCTTTCCAATGTGAGATTCCACACTCTTAAAATCCTAACAGATTTTGTTGAGCTGGGTGAAATATCTCCAAAAATCTGAATAAAGCCCAAAAAATACTAGAAAGATATGCAGGCCAGGACAAGGAATTTAGATGCCAGAGATAATGACAGATTGCAGTTGCTGGATGAGAAGAACTTGAGGATGATAGAGCTAGGTAGTTGATAATGTTTATACTATTTGAGCCAAATGAGGTTCATCAACCTGTCTCACATTACAGTGCCTAAAGCTGGAGTATGTTTGATCAGCATGGAAGGTAATTTTCTTACAGCAATAGGCCAACTATGTGAACTGGACCAACAGGAGTAATATGGTAGGGGTTGCGAGAGATTCTGCATGCTAGGCAACTAATTTTGTAACAATTGCTGGAACTTGTGGAATAAAGGACACGAGTTTGTGTTTTGGAGAGTTTCTTTAAAATGAATGAGATGGAGCTCCTTGTGCTTTGGATATTGTTGTGAACATTTAAATAAAGGGATTCAAGGTATTCTCAGGATTTTGGAAATTACATTGTACTTCAGTTATATGACATGGAAGCAGCATATGCCACGTGCTGCTGCCTAAATCCCTGAGCCACTAGCTAGCTAATGGCTACGGTTGTGCTAGTGTCTTATGTTGAATTATGATTTATGGTGCATTATTGCGTTTTGTACCCACAACGGTTATGGCTTCTCTTTTAGTCAACTCATGTGTTAAGGCTTGATTGGTGAAATGGAAGTCAAATATTCTAGTGCGTCAACTGTTAAAGAACCTACTGTTCAATTACATGCATTTTTTAGTTTTTATATATTTGATTTCTTGCGTTTGGATTTATAAGTAATTCAACTTGGTGTGAAAATTTAAATTTATAGGTTATGCACTTCATAATTTACTCAACTCACTGTGACATCTTATTAATTATGATGCCTCAAGTGCCTTGCATTATGGGATTTCACTGCTCCCCCGACAAATTGAAGAGGGCCATATTTCCCAGGTTGGGCAAGAAAGGTAGATGATTCTTTGCAGGTGCACATACTATAGAATTCATTTCACTTACTTCAATTTTGTAAGCACTGTTATATTTTTCATTATAGATATGCATGAACTTGTAAATGGTGGAACTTATCACCTTTATAATTTTGCTTTTATGAGTAACAAACTTTTGCTATTTTATTAAAATCAATTTGATGAGTGATAAATATTGTGTAAAAAAATGGTCTTGCTTTTCAATAAGTTATTTACTTGAAATTGTTTTTGACATTAATTATTCATCATCACATACTTTGCCTTGAGAAATCAACAAATTTATGCTTTAATTTCTGATGATGGAAAATTTTAACTAAACTACGTAATCGATCGGTGCATTATTGCATATCTTGATTATATAGAAAATATAATTGCAATTATTTTTCTGATTGTGTGTTTGATGTTTTCTTCCTTAGCATTTTCTTATTGGTCTTTTTAAGTGGCATTTGGAGTTGTCTTTCAATCATATTGCTGCAACCAAATACATCTAGCTTTCTGTTTAACAGTTATTTAACGTGACAATCTTCTTTAATATCATTAATGCCAACTATGAAGGATAATTTTCTCTATTTGAGCCAACTATAATGGCTTTATAGATGACATGTTTGGATGGCTGACAGATCACCAAATTTAGAACCCAATATGGTATTCATCCCTCTTTTTATGAGCATGCAGAGCTTTATCAGTAGCAAATCAATAGTAGTAAAATGTTATTGGCTATTGAGAGTGGGGTTGGGGTTGATTACTCACCTGGTGCTAGATGTTATATATCACTTGGGTCCCAACTTCCCCAAACTCTTCATTCCATGGTGTCCAGTTAGTTCCTTTTTGTCCAAACCTTTCCAAACGCTTCAAAGCCAAAGGCTTATTGGTCTGTTAGCATCTTTATTTGATGCCTACAAAATGGGCTCTAGTCCTGAAACGGTATGCTATGTGGGGTAGTCACAGAAACTGAACAGAGTTGATACATTGTTCAGGATTGTATGGTAGTCAGCAATAAATTGACTTATTTTAGGAAAAATTTTCTTCTGAGCACTTCTGAGCTGAGGTGCAGCGGCCACGAGCCAGTAGATAATAGGAGTGGGGCAGGAAGGATTCAATGAGTTGTCTGGGCCTAGTGATTTGCAAGGTGAATTTGGACTGTTATAAACTTGAAGTCTGAGGTTTAATATTGACAACACGGCTGGTCTCATTAGTTGTAGTCTGTAGGGTCTTTTGGTGTTTAGTTTAGATTTTAATTTCATGTGGCAAAAAGAAAAGTTATTCTCATGTAGAAATATATTTTATTTTTCAACCGTGTATTTGAAGCTATTTGTTATTATTATTATTTTTTTTTCCTTCTATTTCAACTTTTAAGTTTGAGTTTTCTTAGTCGCCTTAGTAGCAGGGACGACCTGAGATGGGTTACCAGCTCATATGGGACCAATTTTCTCTCATTAGTCGTTACATTCCAAACATCATTTTATTTTCAAAATCTGAACCTGGATTTTGTTATGTACTTACCTGGGCAAAGTAGTGTTGAAAAAAGACGTTATATCGGTGTCATAATAAAGTGCCATTAAGGCTGGGGGGTGGAATGGGTTTAGAGACAATTCTGTGGCCCAACTAAATGTTAGATGGGCTTGAAATACACTTGTAATCCTTGGAAATATAGTTATAGGAGAGAGAGAGAGAGAGAGAGAGAGAGGGGAAAAAAAAAACCTTAGCCTTTCATAATAAAGGCAGATGCCTAGGTGCCTTTATTATGAGTTCAAAACCATGTATGTTATCTTTAATTATCTTATTAATTTTATTAATTATTTGAAAGAAAAGAAGATAGAAACAAACAAAAAATATATGGTGTCCAAACAGAACCTATATGAATCCGACCAGCGGGTGTACGAATTTGGTGGCATTAAATGAAAAATGTTAGTATTTGGTGGATGGATATATACAATTTCCTACTACTCTTCTTCCTATCACAACCACACAATGTACAGTGAAAGAAAAGCAAGAAAAAGCCTTTTTTTGGGTGAGGTTTTTTTTCTTTTTCTTTTGCAGGTTCTTGCACCTACTTAGGCGCAGGTTTAGCAAAAGTGTTGTTGGCTAGCTACTGTATAAACTATCAACCTCGTTTGCAACTTCATAGGGATGTGGGCCGATGTTTCTTAAATTCCACTGTTCTCTCTCTCTCTCTTATATACTTGTTTACAGAAGAGAAGAGAGTGAACTGTGAAGTGGAAGTGGTCCTAATCATAATGTAATGTACTCTTCACAAGTCTTTATTGTGCCTCTTTATATCATCTTACTCATCACATGCCCTACCCTAGATGCATTTACTTGTGGACCCCTGGATAGTTGGGGTTGATGTTAACATTGAAGTAGGACAGTATTCTTTTGGTTTTTAGGATTACCCTTGAGATATATATATATATATATATATATTTTTAATTTTTGGTGAAACAAAGGACTAGTCTACACATTTTAATTGGAATGTGTTGTCTTTGTCTCATTTGCTATCTTTTTTCTATAATATAGGTTTAACTTGCAGTAATTAGGAGAGTAAAAATGTCTCTTTGTGAAATTATAATAGGTTAACCAATTCAAATTGGTATTAAAGCTAGAAGAAAAAAAAAATGTGACTGATTTCCCATTTGCTGGATTGCTATTATGGTGCATTATCTTTATATTTCAATTCTTCTCAATTAAGCATCCTATCATTAATGCATGTGTATGTATATATGATAAAATATGAAACCTTCTTAAATGCTTTATTCTTATTATTTTTCCCTTTTGATGCTTACAGCCACACAATCAAACTGAGTGCCTTTTAACAGGTTTCCTATTTTTTTCCCTTATTATTATTATTATTATGCTGATATTTCTAAGGTCACATGCAACATATACTTTGTATATATATATATATATATATATATATATATATATATATATATATTGCCTCTATATACAAGTACAAAAAAAAAAAAAAAAAAAAAATTCCATTTCAAATACATTTTAGCATTTAGTACTAAATGTCACTGCACTGTGGCAGCGTAAAAAAGGAGTAATTTTTTGGTACTTTGTGCAGTAGTTAGATGGAATAGATAGAAAAGTAGGAGTAATAACAGTGCTGGACCTGCTGGTCACCTTCTATTTGTCCTTTGTTGGCAAAAATTAGATAAAAACTCTTGAGTTAGAGTTTCCCTGTATAGTTGAGAACAAATTCTCCACCTTATATTGAATTCTGATTTTATCAGAGTTGTTGCCTCTAAGTCTATATCATTGCGTTCAGTTGACTACTGAACTAGTAAAATATTTTCTTTTACATCCAAATAATTTGTTAAATTTCATTTTTATAACAAGCTTTAGTAAATGGTATTTGTACTCTTTTATTTATTTTTTTTATTTTTTTATGACTCAAAGGTAAATCAAAATGTCAAGGTTTGAACTCTTAAATTTTGTATTACAAAAGTAGTAAATAGGCTATTTGGTTACCAGTTTAATGGCATGCCTGTTTTGTGTATTGAAAGACAATTCAGTTATGTATTTAGCAATTAATGAGTGTCAATTCAAGTAATTGTACAACTCTTACTACACCACATGGTATTATTGGTAAAAATTTTAGCAGTAAAGTGTAACATATAGCAACAACTTTCCATGTTGCTCCTAAAAATCTAATATACAATAGCAACATGAAAAGTTGCTTTAAATATCTTTTTTTTTTCTTTTTGAATATTGCAGAAGAAAAATTTTTAAATGGTGAAATTTGAAATTTGCATACATTATATATATATATTTTTTTTATGTTAAACAATTATAGTTCATATAAATTATTTTTAAAAAATTGTCACTATTGATAATTTTTTGACAATAAACTAAATTTTGCTGTAAAAATATTTGATTTCAACATTTTAGTAGCATGGTGCAGGTATTTATTTTTGTTGCCATAAACATATAGCAACAATTTTTATATTTTTAGCAGTAAAAATTTCTGTGTTAATTCTATTATATCTTCTAGTTTCTTTTAAAGTTCATGATTTACAAGATTTGTACAAAACATGTTCAAAATTACAAAATTGTGAGCATGATTATGCATTTAAGCTTGGTGTTTAATTAGAATTTCAATGCTGCACTTGTTCAGTACAATAATTGGCCAGTGGATGACAGGGTTTGGATAGGAGTTATATCCTATAATGATGCCTTTCTCTACATTGCGATAATTATTGAGTTTTTTTTTTTCGTACAAAGGGCAAACTTATTATCTGACAGTTAATTTGACAATAATGACTTGCAATAACATGGTTTTGGAATTTAAATTCTTTAACTGTCTTTTTTTAGCTTCTCCTAGAGAGTGAGACTCGTACTAATTAAAGCTTGTATGGAAGGTAACTCCAGGTAATAACTATTCTCTAGACTCATTCCAATTAAGGCCTGTTAATTGTAAGAGATCTTGAGAGAATAATATACATACATTCTTGGCTGAAAGTTTAGATAAAAATAATAGAAGTGTAATATTCACACTTGAATTGCTACTATATAATTAAAACACTTGTAGGAATTTGCTTGAACTTTAGAGTTACTTAAACTTCTAAAATTTACTGATGTTTTAAGTGAATTATAGGGATAGAATTGAATTTAATTGAAGTTTTGTCTTTTAAGATTTTAAGTGTGAGTGAAATCTAACATTAGAAAGAAATGGACTTAGTGAGAAATATATAAATGAAAAAGACTAACAAACGCATAGCATTAAAGTTTTAAGTTGGAGTGTGGTGTTAGATCTACAAATGTATTTCTTCATTAAGCCCATGAAAAAGGTCTCCCAAGAAATTGAACTCCCTAGCACCAACAAATGATATCAGAGTAGATGATTCGACAGGAACGAGTATGAAAACGGTGATTGGATCCTATGATTGCGACTTCCATGTAGAAGAGCAAGATTACTCCCGGTGGATCCAGATTGATGGAAGTAGAAGGACTTTAAGTGACATCATATACAAGTCAAGTAAAAAAAGACTTCCGCTCAAGGGAGAGTCCAAGTTCAATGTGAAAGCTCACACTTGAGAAGAGATTATTAAAATTCAAATATAAGTGGAATTTTATATTAGAAAGAAACGAATTTAACGGGAGATATATAAGTGAAAAGCCTTGAAATTTTAAGTTTAAGTGTGGAGTAAGACCCACAAGTGTGTTTCCTTATTAGGTTATATATCTTAAATCATTTATAATGTGTTAGATATATGACCCACAATTACGTTTAGTCATTTTGTTTTGGTAGGTAAGAAATTTTTTTCTTTAAAAAATAGAATGTCAATTTTTTTCTTAAAAAATAGACTGTCATAATTTAAATTCAACATAATCCATTGTAAGATAAATATTAAATTATTTTTTAATAATTTTCATTAAATTAATACATATTCTTGTGATAGAGAGATTCAAATTCGATTTCGCACTTTAATTGATTTAATCATTAGGTTGTTACAATAATACATAAAATGGCTATGCGTTGATCAATCTATTCACACAAAACCAGCGAGGACTTTGAAATTTTGCTAAGAAATGTTGACTTTTGTGCATCGATCTCATTCCCACTTCCTCTCTCTCCCTCCTTTTTTTTTTTAAATTTTTTTTTTCTCGTTTTCCATTTTATTTTCGGTTGAGAAATTCCTTCATGGTTGTTAGTTAAGTTTGAAAAACACAAACTCTTGCTTTTCCTTTTCATGATCAATCGCCAATCTTTTCCTTGATTTAAACTAGAGTTTATGGAGACATTATAAAGTAAGTTGTTTATGTTCATGAAATGGATTAGTAATTTGAACTTTTACAATAAATGTGGTTAAAGAAAATTAAACTTGATTATTGAGTTACTAGCTCGGTAACATTAATATTAAAATTGATATATTAATATTAAATTTCACTAATAATTTAGCCAAATTACTCAAAAATTAAACAAAATTAAGGAGACACACTATAATCTAATAGTGCAAGACGCATTTTTATTGAGAAAAATAGTTACTTAGTTATAGACAAAACACAAATCCCAACATAAATAGTCGATATGGATAACACAATCTTACAAAATTGATATTATTGAATTGTTTGTTGGTAATTCAAATTTTTTTTTTTTTTTTTTTTTTTTTTGTACAGTCTTTGTTGGTAATTCATTGAATGATGCCAATTAGCATCTTGGAATTCTGACCTTTTATGCTGCAACAATAACAGTGAAATTAGAGAAGAAGACTAAAAAAAATGCTGTACTATTAACTTTTAACCATCACTGAATTACCCCACCTACAAAAAGCCAAAATATAATAATAACAGCAGTAAAAGAAAAGGAAAAAAGAGGAGAAAAACCTATAATGAGCTATTGTTAAAGAAATACACCTCTTAATTTTTTTGTATTTAGTTTAACATTGAAATTGTATTTCACATATTGCAAATCTATCATTTTATAATATTTGTTATTTTTTAATACATCAAATATTTTTAAAGACATGAGGTTGTTAAAATTATTATTATTATTATTAAAAACGAAGTAAAATCTATTTTAAAAGTAAAATTTTGTTGTTAATTTTATTTTACTATATTCAAGATGATGCATTTTTTCAATAATAATTTTAACAATAATACTAAAAACCCTAGCTTAAATCTATATATCTATATAAAACTTGAGTCAACAATTTCTTAAAACGAAAATTCGTCACATATTTTGCCTTAAATTTTAAAAATCTATATATTTATATAAAACCTAAGTTAAAAAATTATTAAAGCGAAAATTCACCACATGTCATGTTTTAAATTTTAAAGATAAATTTAAAACTGAATATTATAATAAAACCACATTACCAATTAAATCTCCGTTTTAGGGTTTTAGAGTTATTAGTGAAACTACTTGCTATTAATTAATTAGCTAGTTCTATACTAAAGGTATATATATATATATATATATATATATATATATATATATATATTGAGCTGAATCATAAGTTATTACCAAAATTTATAAGAAATTTGTATCTTATAGGCAACTTAGGTACTGAAATTTACCCATACGGAAGTCCTTGTTATGCAAAACAAAGAAGCCCTCTTAATCCTAGCTTTTAAACTAGATAAGAATCTAAAATATCCACAGTAATACACCCACCTAACCCCTCTCTCTCTCTCTTTTTTTGCTTTCTCTGTGTCTCTCTTGCAGACAAAAAAGGTTAATAAGGTACAAATAAAAGGTGGGAAAATAAAGATGAGGCAATATCTAACTACCATGTCATATGTTACTTTAAGTCTCACAAAGCAAATAAGGACACAACCTTTTCTAAGGGTTGGTTTTGCCATTTTAAAGCCCTTGAAAGTTTTGGTTGGCTACCTCAGTATAATGAAAATTTTGTCAAATACAGACAGGTACGTAGAAGAAGTGACCCATGCCTTTCTCTATCCTGCTCCTATACCTTTATTCATCCATCAACATATATATATATATATAGTAATTTCAGTATTCATCTCAACTTTTCTATTTCAATCGCCCCCTCCCTCTTAATGACCCATTTGAATTATTAGTTAGAAGTTAACCTTTACTGTTTGAATTCTTAATGGTCAGTTTAGAATAACAATTGAAATAACATTAATTTTAAAATATAGAGTTGAGATTTTTAACAGTTTGGTGTTTGACTGTTTAATTACTAATATATTAATCAATAGCAAAATATTTTAATTTCGATATGTTGCTTATCATCAAGGGACCCCACAGTTCAAAACCTATATCCAACGATGCAGATTTTGAGGATTCCATTATATTCTTTTTTCTAAACATGCTTTGGTTTAATTTGTACCAGTGGTCTTAAAATGGCCACATCTGTTTCCTTAGCTTCAGGGTCTCATGACAAGGAGGTTCCCACCTCAAATCTTGAAATAGATTTGAGGCATCATTTAAGGTTTGATTGGCACATATATATACATACTTACTTCTTAAAATCCCTCTATTTCCATCCAAACACAAGAAAGAAAAAGAAAAGAAAATGAAAATTTATATATATACACACATTGATGTTTAGCAATTAATTATTAAACTACATAATTATATGTATATATATAAGTATTTGTGGTACCTGCAATTGTGGCATGGAAATATCATTTTCTTTCTGCATTTTACACACAAGAGACATAAAAACCCTTATCTCTGTTGAATTCTTGCACTGGGATCAAAACCCCAAAACCCCACCTTTCTCATCACTCCACCTGTCTGGACAAACTATATACATATATCCACACGTGTTTGTCTACAGACCTTCATGCATTCTTTAACTGATACCCAGTTCCAATTTTTCTATAATATATATATTCCTCACACGTGTGACATTTTCTGAAAGAGAGACAGACAACTGAAGATGTTTTTGTTTCATATAGTATGAACCCCCCAATCCCCTAATTAATGTATTGTAAACATTTTCCAGATTGGTTCTTCTTCCTCTTTTTCTCTCTTCTAAATTAATTCACAACACCAAAACAATTAATAAACATATATACATATAGTATGTATGTATATATACACTGTTAATCGTAGTTTACTAAATAATTATTTAGTAAACTATGATTAAAAGTGTAAAGTATTATCAAATTACACCTTGTAAACAGGTGAATGATTTGATTTACACATTAAATTAATTAATTATACTAAAAAATGAAGTAAAAATAAGTGATGGGCTGTTCTTAGAATTGTCTCATTTGCAGAAGAAAAAGATTAATTAATAATTAGCAACTGAAGCAAGAAAATCTTAATTTTTTTCACTTTTCTTGAAGTTATATATGAAAATTACAGATGAAGATCTAAACTCACATGGTCTTGGACGCTCGGTTTTGACTCATATTCATACCGTCCTTGAGAAGTAGACCCACTCATCACGACCTGAGAAGGCTTCATTTCTTCGCCGGAAAATAATGGCAAAGGATTCAAAGAACGGTCTCGATGAAGACTAGCACTACCATGAACGGCCGGGATCCGCCACAACCCTAATGGACTTCCATTTATAGGTTGTTGATGAGAGTAAGAAGCATGGCTATTGTAAAACCTAGAATTATTGGCATGACTCGTGTTCCATGATGGGTAAGTCATGGGTGGAGTTGGAGTTGAGTTTATTCTATAGTTGACAAGGCCATAAATATGGGCATCAGAAAGGCTGTTGTGAACCATTGCTGACTGAAGATGGGCGCGTTTTGCGTGTTGGCGTTCTCTTTTATGCGCGTTTTGATGACCGCCTAAAGCTTGAGAAGTAGGGAAGTTTCTACAACAATAATGGCATTCAAATCTTCTATTATTGTCACCAATTTCGCTATCTTTTCCACCGTCTTCAGTGGTTTCGGCCGACGCTGACTCGTCTGCTGCTGCACTACTACTACTATCATTGCCTCCAAACTCTATTCCGAAAAGACGAATGCCCTTTTCTTTGACAGGTGCAGGACGGATAAAAGGAAGTTGAGAGAATGATTCCACGTTCATGAAGTCATGAGTTTCTCTTTCACTCTTATCCATCAAATAAGTAGTGGCCGTAGCGGTGGTGGTGGTGGCCGTAGCGGTGGTGGTGGTAGTGGTGGTGAGTGACCCACCTATATGGAGGGAGAAAAAAGAGGAGGAAGAGAAGGAAGAGGAAGAGGAGAAATTGAGATTGGAGGAGACATGGGGGGTGAAGAGGTGAAGGGGGGGCTTGTATGTGGGGGTAATGTGGATGGGTGGGGTGGGACCCCTATAAAGGTAGGGTAGAGAGAGAGAGTGAAAAATGGGCAAATGGGTTTTGGGGCTGACCCATATATGAGAGTGAGGGGCTGACAAGGCCACAAGTTTTGCTAGTCAGATGAAGAGATGAGAGTGGCTTCGGCTATTCTCAAAGTACCATTCTTTGCTTGCTTTCACATATTTCTTTTTGGTTTGTTTTGGAAAGTTCCTAACATCTTTGATAATTATGTTTTACACCCCCCTTTGCCTTGCCTATAGCTTGTCTCTTAATATGGACTAAATATATATTATATATTACTATAACTTACTACTACTTCTCATTTGCATATGTTAAAAAATAGGATCCTCCTACTTTTGATGACATGCCAGTAATAATTGTCATAATAATAGGGTGTATGATTATATTAAATATATATCTATAGGCTGAATTATTAAAAATAGGGTGTAGTTTAGAGTTATCTTCGAAATTGAAAATTTTATATTTCGAGTTTTAGTCAAAGTCAAATAAAAAAAAAAAAAGTGCAATTTTTATTTATAATTTTTTTTTTTTTTTGATAAGCGAGTTTATTTATTAGCATATTACACAAACATCCAGGGATCAAAACAAATCAGCAGGACTATAGCTGAAGATTACAACATTTTATTTTTAAATATTAAGAAAATGAGATTGTTATTAATGAAATTCAAATCATATTATCAGCGCATCAATTTAGATTTTATTTTTTTTATATTTTTTATATTCTAATTATATTTATAAGTCATCTGAATGAGATCCTGAACATCTTTGATTATAAAAATAAATTTAAAACTCAAAGAAAACTTTAAATCTTGGGGTTTAGGAGAAGCCATACTTGACCCCTCTTCCTAACCATTTAAATGTGTTCTTAATTTGGAAAAGGTTTATAATCAAGTCAAGCATATCATCAGGTAGGAGTAGTAATGATTTCTTTTAATGAGCTTTCTTATGATTGAGCATTTACAAAAGATATAAGGTTTAATTTCTAGTGGAGCAATTATAGTTTAGAAGTTAATTGCATGTATCTCCTAATTAAGTATAAGACCTACTGAACTAATTTTCTTTTCCCTTCTTCATTTTGATGTCTGCTAACTTTCTTAATTACCAATTAATGGAAGAGGATTCACTATGTACATATATATTTATGCTTAGTTATTAGTCTAAAAACAAATTATATATTTTTCTTAGGGTTTGGTTAAATATTTTTTATCACATTTTTTCACTATATAAAATGATAATATTACTCACACCTATACAATGTGATTATGAGTTATAATTATTAATTTCTTTGATAATATTTTTTATATTTCTTAAATAATTATATAATTTTTATTATATGGAGTACTAAAAACTTGTATTGCTATATTAAAATATTGAAACTATATTTAACTAATTTATACACCAAAAAAATAAAAATGAAAGTTTCTCAAAATGTAATGTAGAACTCGTTATTATAATGACTAAAATAATATTCAATTGTAGAATAAATTATATATTAAAGATTTTTAAGTAATTATAATTTAATGCAATAATAAAATGATTATAAAAGTAATAGATCATGAATTGAATCTATATTCTTAGAAAAATCTATTTTATTCCCTAAGAGAGAATATACTATAAGTAATAATTATCATGATTTGCTGACTTAAAAATATTGTGCAAACAATATAGTTATTTTATAATATAAGAAAGATATATTGGAATATATTTAAAAATTTTAAAGTGTATTTAATCACTCTATTTTCTTATGCTATTTTCAAATTATTAACACAAT
Organism: Vernicia montana; assembly: GCA_949750685.1. Taxonomy (NCBI): domain Eukaryota; kingdom Viridiplantae; phylum Streptophyta; class Magnoliopsida; order Malpighiales; family Euphorbiaceae; genus Vernicia; species Vernicia montana. The sequence goes on along the minus strand of CATKHJ010784038.1, from coordinate 2,182 downwards.
TATTTTGTTGTTAATTTCTTAATTATCACTCTTAACACACGTTTAAAAAAGAAGAAAAAAAACTTAAGATAAAGGAAAAGTTGGTTTACAATGAAATTGAATATTTAACCATAATGCCTTGTAATATATAGGGCTGAGTATGGTTTGATTGAATTTCAGAGATTTGGATTTGAGTAGAACCGAAATCGGAATTGGAATCGAAGTAAAAAAATTTCGTATTGTATTGTCCCAAAATTTTCGAAACAATATAATTCAAAGATTGAATTTTTCAGTACAATACAATCCAATTCAATACAATAAGTAGATTCAGAGATTTTCACTGTATTCTAATTTATTGCTCTAATTCTAAAATTAAACATAAGAAGTGATTAATTAATTAAAAAACTACATTTATTATATTAATAAATTAATGACTATTCACAAGCTTTTTGAATGAATTACTGCAAAAACTCTATTAGTATAATATAAATATAATTATATTAGTATTTTACTTAATTCAAATAATTTTAATCTTAACTTATATACTACTTAAAACTAATATATAATTTCTTATAACCAATTTCTAATTTTTTATACAAACTATTAACTTATTGCAAATATTTTCTTATTGATAATATATCACAAAAAATGTTAATTAATAAAAAAAATTTAAAATTTAAATATTAGATTGTATAATACTAACAAAATTTTAATCTAAAACTTTATTTGCATCATATGAATATAATTACAATTAAAATGATAATATTACTAAACTTACATATTAATACATCATACTTTTTTATTATCACTTCTTAATTAATCATAACATATATTAAAAGTTTTTTTCTAAAACATATATGTAGTGAATTTAAAATGTTTAATTGTAATATCTAGTTATATTTTAGTATTATTAAAATTTAATCCATATTAGATTACTAATTTTTCATTAATAAAAAATTAATGAACCTAATATCTAAGTAAGTTGTATAAATATCAATAGTTATATTCAATTGAGATATATACATTTATAATTATAAATTTATAATTTATCTAAATTTTATTTTGATATAATCTTGATATAATTTGATAATTGATATAATATCATGTATAATCTTATAATTTTTGTGTTATCTATATATTATTCAATTAGTATTACTTATATATTATAAATTAAAAATTAAAAAACTTCAGTTATTTGGGTCCAATTCTATTCGGTATAGTTCGGTTCAATTTGGTACAGTTCTAGGTTCGAATATACGTTAAGATTTAGAACCGTACCAAAACATTTCACTCGGTACAGTTTGGTTCGGAAAAAGTAAAAAAATCAACGGTTCAATTCGGTTTTGGATATTTTCAGTCAGATTATTCAGTTCAATTTGAAACTTTTAATATCCGCACTCAGCCATAGTAATATATATACTAAAAAGCTTAATTTGAGCACCCAAGATATATATATATATATATATATATTTTGGTTGTTACCACTTTAGAGAAAATATTATGTTAGTTAACTTTATTTATTTTGTCAAACATTTAAAAATTAATAAAATACATAAAATAAAGATGAATTAATGATTTTTATAATTATATATAATGATATATATGATCAGAATCATAGTCAATTATTCTATATGTTTTTAATTGTTGTATTATATGGAGAATAAATCCAAAAAGAAGTTCCTTATATATAAGTATCATTAATGTTAATATTATTATTATTATTATTATTATTTAGTTGAGACAATAGAGAAAGGATAGTGAAGGTTCACCACACTTGTTTCCTTCAAAAATCAAAACCCTCTCTACTTGCACATACGTGTCCCCATCAGTCAACACTATATATATACATATATATAATAGTTTTTTTTTTTTTTTTTTTTTTTAAATTTGTAAGAAATATATATATATAATTTTTTTTTATATAATAAATATATAAAAATATAAATAAATAAACACAGAAAATCTGTCTCTAAGTCTATATCTCAATCTAAATATCTTTCCTGGACCAGGTACTAATAGTTGGTGTTGGTTCTTTATAGCTGTTGGCTGTTTTATATCTGTTGCAGGGATTCTGCACCCAAAGTGGTCCTCAAAAATGTTACCCAGATTATTACACGAATGGAGAGAAAGATAATTATAATCATCTCTCTGTTACAAAGTATACCCACTTCTTCTCTCTCTCTCTCTCTCTCTCTCTTTTTTT
>CATKHJ010784002.1:0-15526 GCA_949750685.1 Vernicia montana | reverse complement strand
ATCAAGAGTTTGAATTGAAAATTCAATTGCAGGAATAATATGTTAATTTTCGCTTTGGAAAATTTCTGCCATTGATTGTTATATTCAATCTCTGTTCAAGAATTTGGAGGAGAGATGAAAAGAAAATGATCGATTCTTGATGATTCGTGGTTACTGCTTCATGATTTTGATGATTTCTATTTATGATTTTGATGAGAATTGTTGAATATCAGTTGAAGATTTTGGAGGAAAGAGAAAATAATTGAAAATTTTTTTAGCTCTGAAAATAATGCGCCGTCAACAAGCTAGATTGTTATTTTGAAAGAAAAAAAAAAAAAAATTTTGCGCGCTTAAATCTGGTTCACAGTGCATTGTGGACTCGGGTCCATGATATAACAATTCCCTAAGGCCGGCCCTGACTGTATGATGATGTTGAATTAGAAAGTAAAATTTTGAACTCTACATTTGATTTTAACTCTTAAGAATGAATTTTCTTAATTAGTATCTTTTTTTTTTTTTTTTTTTAAACAACTTAACTAGTATCCTTAAACACTAGTTAGAGTTTCTTTTTAAAAAAAAAAATATTATTTGAAGATGTATAAATATCATTATTGAAAAACAAATTACAACTCAATAGAACTAATTCTTGATAAAGGAGAAATATAATTATTAATTAATTATAATAACTATTAACTCAAGTGATAATTGGATTACATCTTCGCTCTTTCTTTTATTCAATATATTCTTGAATTATTCCATTACATGTATAACACTATTTTGAATTAATTGTCCATTTAATTAGTGTCCTACTGATATTAATTAAAAAAATTCCTTTAAAACATTTATGCTGTCGATTTTTTTTTTTAAAAATTAACTAATAATACCTTAATTTAATGATAAATATAATATTAAGTTTTAAAATTTGAATCTCAGCAATAATATTTGTCAGCAATAATTTATAATTAAATTATGCCTAGGTGTGGGTTATTCCTCTATACTTACAAAATAATGAAATTATTAAAATTTTGCTTAAAAGTGTCATTTACTCCCCATAAAAAATTAGAAACAAGCATTTTGGAGTTTTTAAACTTTATATTATTTGTTTATTGAGCTCATAAAATTTTATTTGTCCACATTGAGTTTTAAATTTTATTTTATTTTTATATTGAGAACTTTTTACATAGTAAAAATAAAAATAATGATATATTATGTAACAACAATATATAAATTACTAAAATGTTACATTAATTTTTAAAAGTTATATTATTTAATGCATAAAATTTGAAAAGTTTAGCGATGCAAAAATAAATTTTTTTTATAACTTCAATAATTTTTATAACGAAAAATTAGTATAAATTTTTTAATGTTTTTAAACCAGTGTTATAAAATTTCTCATCAATTTTATTTTTACCATTAAAAAATTTTTCAATTTGAAAAAAAATTAAAAATTCAATAATTTAATGTGGATAAATAAAATTTTAAGTATTTAGTAAACAAAACATAAAAAATTAAAGGTTTGAGAATGAGTTTATACTTAAAAAAAATAAATAAATAATTAAAACTAAAAGTCTTCAAACTTTGAAGGGCACCATAAATTTAGCCTTGTCTTTCGTAACCCAAAATTATTAAATGGTCACAAGAAACACATCTTTGTCTTTGTCTTGCTGTCTTTGGAGTGTTCCTTTCGTTACTACAAAAAAGTCTATAGTTTATACATTAAAATTTAAAAAACTTTATTATTGGGTCAATAGTCTTATTTACAATCCCATCACGCAAGATAGAAAAGGAAGTAACCAATTAGCAAATGCCATTCAATCTTCAAATTTCTACCCCACAATTAACCCTTTGCTTTCCTTACCTCATTATAATTATATAATAATAAGTCACCAAATTCAGTTAGTTCCAAGAAATCAGAGAAGTGAAATGCAAGAAGAAGCAAGCAAAATACCATTTTATTTAAAACATATTTTTTTCACATAATTTAAAAGTATATTAAATAATATATTATTTTTTTATGCCTTTTATTAAATATAATTTTCTATACACTTTTAGAGAAAAGTTGAATTAATATCCAATGACAAAATAGGTATATAAAAATATTAAAAATAAAAATGAGACATATTTTTTAAAACATCTAAAAAAAAATATTTCAAATAAAATAAGACAGAATAAAGTATTATAAAAATTAATGATGATTCATTAGTATATTATAAAGTACAAAATATCTCATTAATTATGTAATCATTATGTAAACCCTGATTGATGTTAAATTCTATGTAATATTATCCTTTTCTCTGTCTCAAATAAATTGGAATACTCTCTCTATTTTAAATTAATAGATTTTTTAGAAATTTTTTTTTACATTAATTGTAATTTTAAGAGTTATATGCAGTATTTATTATTATTTTTTTTAATTTTATCCTATTAGTAATAAAATTTTGATAAGAGAAAAATGATGAGTTTTAATGATAAAATAAGGATATATTTGTTCATCTTTATTAAAATTGAAACTATTTAATAGTTACTCAAATCACTCAAGTGATTTAAGTAAAAATTATTATATTTGAGTTGATCATAAAAATAAGAATTATTGGATACAGATAGATTATAAGGCATTTCTAAATTATCAAGAGTTTCAAATAAAGTATAATTTTTAAGTTGAGAAGTTGGAAAATTACTAGGTCGATAGGTGCCTTTATCTTGTCAAACCATTGGATCAATTCTCTGTGATTGATCGGCTGTTGTGTTATATGAATGACTATTCCTAGTAACTTGATATATTGCTCTATGCAAACTTTCCTTGTAGATTTGAGTTAACTCACTATAAATTATGGTCGGTTGTACTCCTAAAACAACCTCTAATCGATCAAGACAGTTATCTAATTTTGCAAAAGAATTTTTTAGGGTAATTAAATTTTATTCAAAAATTAGTTGAAAGATTTCGGTCAAAGTATTGGACATGATTTTGCAATATTCGAACTTGAATTATGTTGCAATATTTTTCTTTATTTATGGATAGGCATTCGGTGGTGTTATTCCCAGTACTAGGCATCTTTCTAACTTAAAAAAAGTCTCATTGTGATTGCTAAAAAGATGTTAACTCCAAAATTAATCCTAGGCAAATTAATTAAGATTAAGACCTTTAGATTGTTTATTAAGAATCATTTGTTTCAGTTATGTCAATACTGGATATTGGGATTTGTGCAATTAAAATAATCTAATTTACTAATATATAGGCGGCGCCGTTAACTGTCAGTTAGAGATATGTGCAATAAAATTAACTTGAGTTTTTAATATATAGGTAGCCGGCACCGTCAACTTTAATTCAAGGGTTTGATATATATACTGCAAGAACTGTCAATCAAGAGCAGATAAATAGGTTGAGTCGTCAATCTTATGACGAATATTTTAGTTACAATGAACCGTTAATTCAAATAGGGGTGATCACACAAATTTGAAGCAAAATTAGTTGTTCATTGAAACTAGGTTGCACAAAAATAAAAACAGAGAAACGGACACGCGGAAATGAAATTTTTAAAAAATATAATAAATGAAACGTAGAGAAAATGCACAAATATAAAAAATGTGAGGGTATATTTGCAAATATTATTTTTATACATATATATTTTTTTAAAATTATTTTAAAAAGGCTACAATATATTTTTTTATACATATATATATTTTTTAAATAATTATTTTTATTAGACTTTTTTTATTATATATATATATATATATATATATATATATATATATATATATATATATATATAATTTAAAAAAAGCTACAATATATATTTTTATACATATATATTTTATAAAATAATTATTTTTATTAGACATATTTTTATTAATACATATATATTTAAAAAAAACACTACAATTGTGTTTGTTTGTCTAATAAAAACCCAAACAACTTTGCTTTGTTGTTTGTGCGTGTTTAATATTATTCACTTTGGCATTTCATCAAACAGTTAAGGAGCATTTTTAACAATCAATAAAAAAAAATGGTGGGTTCTGTATGAAGAACAACAGCTTCTTGTAGGAGGAGGAGGAGAACAGCTCTCCCTTTCTCACTCGGACCCTCTTTATTCATCAATTTCCAATATGCCCATTTCTATACTAAAATATCCTTGTCCTTCATTGAAGACAAATCTACCCCATTGAATAAATTATTTAAAAAAGAATCACATACAAGTTTAGCAATTGAGAGTGTTAGAGCTTTAAAAACAAAGAAATGAATAGAAAGAATTATATATTTTATATATCTTTGTTATGTAAATTACAAGAGAACTGCAATGTATTTATAGAAATTAAATGACACTAATGAAGGCATGATTGAAGGATGTTAGCTGGCTGCACATGGAATTAATGTAAGCTGCACATGGAGGAGATGAGGGAAGTCCACAATGGAGGTGCAATGGTAAGTGAGATTAGGTGTGTATTTGACTATGTATACTATGTATTTACATTAACAAAGAGGGTCTCAAGAAATGCAAATGAAAACTCAGGTCCATCTGCGTATTCTGACACTTACTCATAGCCATAGAAAACCTCACTGTAGGCGTCGGATGCTCCATAGTGAATCTTTAGGCTTGAAACAAGTACAACCGCAGTAAATTTAATCTTGACAAATGTCTAGGAGAGAAACAAGAAAGGAAAACTGCTACAAATTGTAAATGCATATCTTGTTGATTCTCAATTTGCCTTCCTAACTTTGGGCTTCTAATGGCCATGAGAAAAAAGAAACGCGTTTCTTTTAATTGCAGAAACAGGCCCGAAGAGTTTCCTGAGTGTTCGGATTTTTGAAACGTGGAAACGCATGTCCAATGGAGTTTCTGTGCATCATAGCATTGAAGTGAGTGATAAAAGATAAAAATGTACAATGAAGCTTTTTATATAGACAGTTTGTTAATCCTAATTTTGTGTCCTATCTTAATTAAAAATATTTCTTATATAAGAAAAGTTAATAAAAAGGTAATTATTTATAATAAAAAAGCAATAAAATTTATTCTAAATTAGAGTAAAAAATAAAAATTTTATACAAATTGAAGATTTTTGATAGGTGTTAACAAGTATAATATACTCATTCTGTTTCACAAGTATAATATAATTGTCGTTTTACAAACTCCAATTTAACATTAATTGATTGTTTTTCAAATTTATTCTTAATATTAATTGACTTAGTCTTATTGTTAGAGTTTTGGTGAAAAATAAATTAAGGGTATATTAATCTATTTGGTTTGAAATTATTTTTAATTTATTATTTTTTTAATTTAAATGTATTTATTTAAAACGATAATTATTATGAAACGATGGGAGTATTATACCTTTGGTTTTGTATTTTTGATACATGTCTATCATGAACAAAAGCTCTTGAAATGATTAACTTCGATACACACCTAGAGAGTTTCATTGAAATGCATTTAATCATTCACCAATTACACGTAGGAAATTCCACTTATACCATAGGTGGCATACAAGATTATCTTAGCCGTCTAGCTATATAATTGATCATTTGAAACTAATGCTTTTTGAGATTCAATTCGGATAGCTATTAAGTTCAGTAATGGAGTATTTATTATCTCAAAATTATATAGAAAGTCATCAATTTAAACTCCAAGAACTCACGGGTGTCCTTTAAACACTCATTATAAAGTAACTAATATAAATAAAATTAAATAATTTAAAAAATTAATATTTTATTATTATAATCACTATATCATCTAAATTAAATAAGTAAAATTTCCTACTTTCTTCGCATTTTCACTTATTTTTAAATATATAATTTTATCTATATTAATTACTCTTTAACTAGTGCACTAAGAAAACTCTATTAATTATTTCAAAAAAAAAAAAACTCTATTAATAAAATTTTAAATGAATTACTATTTACTGTTATAAATTAGGGTGTGGTGAAGGAATAGTTGAGTTAGATGATTTTTTTTTTTTTTTTTTGCCAAAAGAGTTGGGTGATTTAAAATTGTGGAAAATGACATATTTGTATAAAAATTAAATTAATGAAGCCACGTGTCTTCTATGAGCTGTAATCCTAAGATGATGTGGCATTGTTATTTGATTTAAGAAAAATTATTTGATTTAAGAAAAATTATTGTCTACACTAAGTGTATAGGTTCATTTAATACACTAAATTAATGAGTAATAAAATATTTTAACTAATATGATTATTTTTTTTATTTTTTACCTAATGAAAAGACACTAATATACCCTAATTTATGTCACTTGATTAATATCTATCGTAAATTACTCTAATTATTATCTGTATAGGATACAAGATGTATCTCTAGCTGTATAAATATTTCCTATTGTACAATTAAAATATTATTGAAAGTAATAAACTCTTCAGCATCCACACAAAGCATATAAAGGGAAATTAGCAATTTAGTATTAAGAGATTAAGGAAATAGTCAAAATGTTTCTGCCAATAGTCAATTGTAATATTGATGGACAAAATTGTAGTTACAATTCAAAATTAGGATCTATTTGTAATTACAAAGGGTCAATTATTAGCCCTTCCGTGCACACTGTAGCTATAGTTTTGCTCTATATAAGCCCTCAAATATTTAGAAAATAATGAACTTCACCAACCACTTGGAATTATATTAATAAGCAAATACCCTAAAACCTCTCTGAACCTCTCCTTCTTTCTCTCTTTCTCTAAAAATGGAAAAACCATCTCCAAATTTTGTGCAAAATTCACTCATCAATCCTTACAAATCTAAAGACTACTACCCACAAAAAGCTAAGGGCATATCTTTCTTTGCCTTTGTTTTCTCTATTTTTCTCTATATTTCTATCTTCTATATTTTCAATCTCTCCCCTTCAGAACTCTTTAATAAGACCAAGTTTTGGTTCTTCATTTCCAACACCCTTATTATAATAATTTTAGTAGATTATGGTGCATTCTCTTCCTCCAAAGACAAATTACAACATGATCTTTACCAAGAGTACATAATGATGAGAAGGCAACCAAATGCTCCATTATTTTCTAGACAATACAACCCACAAATTATTATCAAGACTTGCATTCCAGAAGAAGAGGTTGAGGAATTTAAAGAAAAAAGAATTATTACCCATCAAAGTTTCCCTCAGGAAAAAACATTAACAGTTATCCCTGAAAGCACTAGCACCAGAACCAGAAACAACTTCGATGGCAATATTAACGAAGGTGATCATGACAAGAAGAAGTTTATGGAAAAAAATTTTCAGCGTAGTAAGTCGGAAATTATTAAAAGGGTAACAATCGATGAGAGTAAGAACATTATTAGAAGGGTAGAAACAAAGAAGTATGAGTCACCACCAAACCTTGTAGACGAAGAAAATAAAAATGATGAGTATGCAAATATGTCCATTGAAGAACTAAATAGAAGAGTTGAAGAGTTTATTCAGAGATTCAATAGGCAAATTCGGCTTCAAAGAGATGTTTATTAGAAAAATTAATAATTGATAATTAGAGGATCAAATTCGAGTTCGAATTATTAATTAAGAAGCTTTAGTTAGCTAGAAATTCTATTGTACTGTCAAAATTAGAAAAAAAAAATAATATTATGAATAGGAGGATATATAATATTTATTCCAAGGCATTTTGCTATGTCCTCTAGCTTATGTTTTGCTTGTTTCTTGTCTTCCACTAGCTCTTTTTATTTTATTTTTTTCTTCTTCTTCTTCTTTTGTTAGTGTAAATGCTTTAGACTTTTTCTATTGAGACTTGTCTTTGTCAATAATATTTTTACTTTTCTTTTAATCAACTTAGTTTATTAATAATTAATTATCCATTGTCTGCGGCTTGATCTTTTAATTTTTTTTTATTAATCAACTCATTGATGATAAAATTTTATCATCATATTGTACAATTAATCACAAACATGATAGTATCTTGATGTATGCAATCAATTTGTTTTTTTTTTTTTTTTTTGGAGACTGATGTATGCATTAATTTTTATATTATCAATCCAGTTAAACTGCTGAGTATTGTTAATTTATAAATATCAATTATTCTTAGACATTCATTTATATATTTGAATTTTTAGATTAAGTGATTAATTAAAGAGAAAATTAATTACACCATTAATGCCAAAACTTTTTAAAATCGGCCATATTGGTGTTTGAATAATTTTTTTAATCAATTTTTAAAAATAATCTCTTATAAATATTTTTAACTGTTTTCCGATCACCGAAATACTGATTTACAACTTTAAAATCTCTAAGGTTTGGGGAAAGAATAAAAAGAAATTTTTTTGAATTGTTGAATACTAAAATAAAATTTTAAATGGAGCTTAAGAGTTACAAATTAATAAAGATAAGAGTTGCAAATCAACATTATGGTGACCAGAAATCAATTAAAAATATTTATATTAAATTATTTTTAAAAGTTGAGAAATTTGTCGCATTAAAAAAATTGTTCAAATATCAAATGTGTAATTTTTCCTTAATTAAATATTTCAGTAATAGTTTCTTGAAGAATTTGCCACCATTTCTTGCTTGTTTTAATTATGGTTATCAGAATTGGATCGGATCGATTGGTTGGACCGAATTAACTAGAAATCGATCTAATTTTTGATCTGGTATGATTCTTTTATCCGGTTATATGAAAATCGATCTTAACCCGTCTGATTTGTGATCCTTTGTCTCTACTGATTCGAAAACCGAATCAAATTTGAAAACTTTGATTTTAATCCTCAAGAAATAATTAATCAAGTATAATGCTTTTTTTTTTTATCACTTATTAGAAATTGAAAAATATGGATTCAAATCTGAATTTTTTTTTCTCGAGAGATATATTATTATTGGACAATGGTTTATTGTAAGTGCTAATTAAATATAATGGTTGATTGATAATGGGATTAAGCAAGGGCAAAATTAGAAATTCAGTAAGGAGACGATAAAAAATTGAAATCAAACTCATAATTAAATTAATTAGTAACGCACTATATTTAATTTTTATTAATCATTAATATATTAATTATTCATATATAGTGCATAAATATATTTAAAAAATTTCAATTGAATACTCAATATTTTTTTAATGGGTATAAAAAAATCATAAATTTTAAATATTTTTTCAATAATTAAGGGAGATGGACTGTTTTTTTATTTTGAGGGGTTTATATATATATATATATATATATGGGGGGTGGTGAAATAAAAAATAAAAAATAATAAAAAAAAAAGAGGGTAGAGGGAGGGTAGAGGGTTTTGGAAGTTATAACTTATCCTTAATCCCAGAGGCGGAACTACTCCATATGATTGATGTTTAATAAAGCTTTGATATTGGCCAGACTAATTGCATGGCACTTTGGCAACAGTTACTGTCGTTTCCACTTTCCACAAAATAATGATGGCTATATATATAATTATATATATGTGTATGTGGCATAAAATGGTACGGCACAGCCTGAAAAATACTTCTTTATCCAAATTTCAGGATGTATTATTGGGAAATTTTATTAATATTTAGACAACTCTTTTTTTACAATGCTATTATTTTAAAAAATGTTGTTAAAATTAATCAAGTAATTGATAATGACAATTATGACAAATTAATTTGACTATATATATCAGGATGCCAGATATTGATCCTTGAAGAGTTGTGATTTGTTTTCTTGTAAAATTGGAAATTTTTACAACTAAATGATGGGTTATTTAGCATTTAATTTATTGTAAATTTTGTATATTGACCAGAAACAAGCAGAACAGTAAGCTTTCTTAACAGTGAGGGTTCCAGATTGGGATAGACCCCAATAAATCATATCAGTGCCATCAGTTGATAGAGGAGGCTTGACTGCAGCAATAGGTAAAATTAGAAATGAGCACCATATTTAAAAATACTATATCTAATCGAAATATTAAACTGTTTCAGTATTATATTGTAAGAAATTTAAGATTTAGGGTGAGAATCATATCGAAAATTTTAATTTTGGTACAGTACTGATTGTTAGCTCATATTCAAACTGAGAATTATACTAAACTGAACCGTATTAAACCGATTTAAAAGTACCGATATCGAATTGAATTTTAACATAATATCAATTATATATATATATATATATATAATATCGAACTGTTTAAGTATTGTACTGTAAAAAATTTAAGACTTAAAGTGATAACAGTATCAAACTGTACCTAAAATTTTAATTTGATAAGATACTTATTCTTAATGTAATATTGATTTGAATTCAATCATGCTCAACTGTAGGTAAAATAGTAAATTAGCATTCCATCCATTTATTCCCAGTTTGGGTTGTCAATCAGCCTTCTAGGCTTGCTTATCTGTTGTATCTTGACTTTCATGATTGAATGATATGGTTTTTATTTGGCAAAAAAAAACAAAACGCTGCTTAACGTTATCCAAGACATATTGGTAAAGGAACACCCAAATCACTTGTCCTACGAAAACCCAAACGGTTACTAATCATTTTGGCCCAAAAAAAAAAAACGGTTACTAATCTGTGTAGCATTAACTGATTGCACATTCTTGGAAAAATACTCTAATATTATTATTTCAACTTTAGTTATGCAATTTTTAAAATGTATGTATGTATTTCTACCATCAAATTTTGTTGTTATTTACTTTATAAATAATATATTTTAACTTAATAATGTGCCATTCTTTTTTGTTTTTGCTTATTTAATATGTTTAAATACATTATATTAATATTTGATATAATTATTTAAAAAATAATAAAATAAAACTTAAAAAATATAATACTAATTAACATAATTGCATGTTACGTGGATATCTAACTAGTAATTATTTCTAAGAACTAATTAGCATGAATTTCTAAATATTTATAAGAAATTATTTTTAAATACATATATATGTCATATATTATATATATTTTTTTAATGTAAAATACTTTATATATCTGAAAGCATCCGATATATTTAATAATTTCTCTAATTTTTTTTTTTTTTTTTTGCCATGAAACATAAAAGTAAATTATATTATGTTCCCCATAAGTCATATTTTGTGGATGAAATAATTGAAAATGCAGCACAAGAGAAAATGGAAATTCACGTATATAAATGTGTGTGTGTATTTTTTTGTTTGATTATTTTTTTAATTGGTAAAAAATTACAAATTAGTATTTTTTTTTTAATCTTTATAGTTTAATTAAATATAAACTATTCACATTGAAATTAAAAAGATTAATAAATTAGAAAAAAAATTCATTTATGATAAGATGTTAAAAATTAAATATTAATCCATAAAATTAAAAGTAAATATAATTATTAGTAACCAAATTAATTCCTGGATTATGAATAGATTATTTTTTTTTTATTCAGTCGATTAGGATATCATCATATCAGTGTATCAGTTTATACGTCAAAAATTAAATATTAATTTATTAGTATTATTATTATTATTATTTTTTTCATATATGTTTTCATGAAGCCTCTAGTTTTACCGGACATCCTAAATCATGAGACTTTTTCTCTTTATGTTATGTTATTTTCCGAGCTCATGGGAGTGCGATTGATTGGAGAAATATGATGGAGGAAAATAGAAACTAGAAACTAAAAAGTATATATAGATTTGTTTTCTTTAATAAAAATATATTTTGCCATGACAACACATCACTTCAAGTGGTCGGTAGACTTTTGTTTTTATTTTTAATTTTTTTCCTTATTTGGTCGTTTCTTAAACTTGAAAACGATTTGACATTGTCAAAACTGTTTATAGATTTACACATTTTCGGTTGATAATTTTTTCCAAAGAAAAATTAATTCAAATTTTTTTTTTAATAATTTTTTTTATATATTAAAATTTTCAAATAAAATATGTGTGATTTGAATTATAGATTTTTTTGTATTATCAAATTACTTAATTAATAAAGTAACTAATTCAATAAAATCTAAGGGAATTAATGAATGAATTAAAATATTTATTTTTCCTAATAATTCTATAATTTCTATTTTCCCTTTTAGATTGAAAAAATAATCCTAGAAACTTTCCATTTCATATTATGAGAAGAAGCACTATATCAACTATCAAGTATTGCCTCAAAAAAAAAAAAAAAAAAAAAAAGTATCAACATGATTGAAGATCCCCAAAGCCATGTCAATTTCTAATTAAAGGCATTGCAATTACATCAATTAAAAGGTGGTTTCAAGCATATGCCATTGTCTTTGACAGAGATATAAGATAAATTATTTCATAGTTGCAAGAAGGTGCAAGAAACTTCTTGAAGTCATATTCAAGTGATCTTCCAATTCCTACATGCGTCTAAATTTGTATTTATTTTTAAAAAATGTAAACAAAAATTTTTATTTTCAAACTTAATTTGAAAATAAAATTTTACTAACTTAACTTTGGAGACATTTGTAGTCTTTGGTGTCAACCTATGATGCACGGAAACTCTCAGAAAATCGCGTTTCCGTGTTTCGAAAACGTTTCCTGATTGGAAACTTACGGAAACTTATCCGCAACGTTTCGGGCACGTTTTCGTAATTTGAAAAACGTTTCGGGCACGTTTCTGTAATTTAAAAAAGTTAGAAAATCTTTTTCATAAACAGAAATTCGTTTTCAAGTGGAAAAAAAAAGTCAGTTTGCTCATATCAACACCTAAATAAAAATATCTACACCCGACTTCATTTTTTCTTATATATATATATATAAATTATTATTATTTTTACTATATATTTATAATTATATATTTATAAATATATTTATAATATATACTTAAAATTATTAAAAATATATTTATAAATTATTATATTAAAATTATTAAAAATATATTTATAAATTATTATATTTTTTGTATATATATAAATTAATAATTATAAATATACCCTCATATTTTTTTATATTTGCGCGTTTCCCCCACGTTTCGTTTTTTATATTTTTTGAAAATACCGTTTCCGCGTGTCCGTTTCCCCGTTTCCGTTTCCGTGCAACATAGGTGTCAACTATAGCGTATATATCACTAGTGCTGTATAATTTTTTTTTTTAACCCGATCAAATCGATCAATTAATTCAAAACAAATAAAAAATTATGGTTTGTAAATATATAGGATTGGTATAAGCAAACTAAATTTTTTATTTGATTTGTGATTTAATAAGATTTCAAATAATTATAACCCAAATCAACCCAAAGTATTAAATATATATAAAAATATATTATAAATTATTAAATTATAATAGTTTAAAAGGAGATTATTAATTGAATAATCCATCAAAATATTTAATAATATTTTAGGAGATAATTTCATAGTAATTTCATTTAATAATATCTTATATTTATTACAATTTTTCATTATTTTTTCATTTTCATTTTAATGATTATAATTTTAATTTAAATATGATTAATGTTAATCTTTTTTCATTTCTTAATTTATATTTTCTTTTGTCTATTTTATATATATATATATATATATATATATATATATATATATATATATATATATATATATATATATATATAACATTTTTTAAAGATATTTATAAATATATATTTTTATTTTTTACAATTTTTAGAAGTTAAAATAAGTGTTTAATGGAAATCAATTCAAATTTAAAATTGATATAAAATTTAATTTGGTCTAGATGGAACCCGATATAATTTATAATAAACTAAACCAAATCGAAATTATTGGTTTCATATCATTTTAATTTGGTTTTGGTTTGAAAATTTGTCAAATTGAAAATATTGATTTGATCTTACATATTATTCACAAACTGCCCAAACCAAATATATATTACAATGTATAATTATATAAATATATATAAATTAGTTAATCGGTATGGACATCGAGTATTCGGTTCCAATTCGGGTCTAGTTTGATTTTTGGTACGGAGATCAATGCATCATCGGTCCTATCTCAATACATTTACAATGATTCAATTCGATTCGGTTATTTTTTAAGGTCTTGGAAATTTTCTTCCCTATTTTTTTTTTTTTTTCAGAGATTCAACTCGGGTGGAAATCCTAACATCCGGTGCTCACCCCTAATTTCTAGACCTCAAACACCACTAATCAAACTAATCATGAAATGACACAAAATGCAACAAAATCAATAATCAATCATTTTAAACTATATATGATTGTGGGTTGGGATTCGGATTGTAGTTTGGGAAGAAAATTGCAAATCAGGCGAATTAAATTTTTAATATTTTTTAAATTCAAACTCGGTCTATAAACAAGACAATTTTAAATTGATAATGAGAAATATTTGTAAATTAACTCAATTACAAGCAAATACAGAAAACAAATTTGATTAATATTTTGGTCAATGAATTCAAGTTACCAGTAGCTCAAGTACATTCAAAAAGAAAAATTAAAAAATATCGAAAAAATTAAAACTTAAACAAAAAAAAAAAAAAAAACCAGAATAAGGGCTTAACAAATAACAAGAATGCTAATTTGGTAGAGTTCAGTTAGCTCTTTAAGTTTCTTTTCCACTAAAATTTTGGTGGTTTGGGCATTGATGAGGCTGTGTTTTAATGTTTGTTGTTAATTTACAAGTGAAGAATTTGCAACAATTGACAGTTATTTTAAATCTGACGAAATCACATAAATGTTTTAAAATAACATAGACAGCGTGTCGTTTAAAAATTGATGTGCCATCTTGCCGTTTCGCGTAAAACGACTGGTAAATCGTTTTCATAATTTTCAAAATAAATAGATAGCTAAAGTCGTTTAATAAAAAGCCTGCCGTTTGATTTCTTCTTAAAACTAACGGCATGTTTTCATTCCAGGCAAGAAGGCGTCCGGTCGTTTTTATGGGGACTGCGTATAATCTAAAATTAATGGAGACGACAATCCTGCCGTGCCGTTTAACAAATGACATCAGTTTCAGTAAGGTTGATTTGAGGTTGTGGCCTCACTGGCCCGGCCACCGATTATCGACCGCTCCAGCTCCAACTCTGCCATGGCTTTTCTTTTTTTTAGTCTGTATCAAGTTCAATTTTCGAAGGATTTACTGGCATGGGCTTCGGCTTTTCATTTGTGGGTAAGCTATTTTTGTTAAAGTTTCAGTTTCAGATGTATTTTTCTCGAATTTGCATTTTCTTTCTGGCTAATGGGTTCAGCCCATAAAAGAGTACTCTTCCAAATAGGTCCAGTCCAAGAACAAGAATTTCCAATTGTGAATTCAATTGAAAAAAGTCCTGTTACCTTCTTTATCTTCTTCATCTTCACTCCTATGCTATAAGAAAAGATCAAAGAAAGATTTTTTAGTTGGACAAACATGGTGGTGGTGTTGGGTTCCTTGCATGCCATTCCCTCTCCATCTTCAATTCAGGGAACCACTTCTTCTTCAAATTCTCAAGATTCTTCAAATAAGAATCTCTTTCTTGCAAGGAGAAGAGCAGTAGCCTTTGGTTCCAGTGTGGTAGTGGCAGTGGCTTATTCTCTGCTTAATTCAAAACTATCTTCATTTAATTCTGCTATTGCTCAAGAAGATGAACTTCAGAAAGAAGAGGATAGAGTTGTTAATCTTTTTCAGGTTGTTGTTGTTGTTGTTCCCTCTCTCCACCACCCACACCACACCCCCCACCCCCCCCCCCCCCCCCCCCCCCCATATATCT
>CATKHJ010783985.1:0-13482 GCA_949750685.1 Vernicia montana | reverse complement strand
CCCTTGTTCTTTCTTTTCTAGCATATGTGTTTTACACATTAATTAGGAGATTGCTTGGGAAGTTTGATTGGACCAAACAATAGGTCTTGTGAAATTTTAAAGTGTTTGATTTTTCACAAGCCTAGTAATTCCGCTGCGTTCGGGCCCAATACAACCTTTCAGTTGTTACATCTCATTCCATTTTGATGGATTTTACATTTTGAAACTCCATACAAATTAATACAAAAATAAAGAATTAGATGTAGTAATGAAATATATGACAGAAAAATTGAAAATAATTAATTTTTTATCTGATATATTCACAAAAGTACATATTTCTAAAGTAAATCAATAACTTTCTTATATTTCTTTTGCGAGTATCTTGTGCCTCTTTACAAGAAAACATTTCATTTACTTGTGCTAGAGTATTTATTTGTCTATTTCACCAAATAATAACGATCAAATTTATAGGAAAATAATATTAGATGGAATAAGACAATGCAATAAACAAGATAGTCATTTACATTATAGAGTAAAAATTTCCAATTATAAATCTTTCCTTAGATTCTGAAGATAAAGAACCTACATTTTCAAATGTAGAAAATATTAAATAAATATGATAAAAAAAAATTCAATATTAATTTTTTATGAATGGAGTGGAAGATAAATATTTGAGAGTGTGTTGATACCGGTCCAAAATTAGGCCTAATTATGGAGGCCTGGTTCATAATTGTATATTTGTAGATAAATTAATTGTTTAGTTTCTTAATACTTGGACCCGTTGCACATAGTGAGCCCACTGAGCTTGTTTGTATCAGTGTAAGATTAGGAATTAACCTAGGGTTAGTCACTATATATAGTCTTGTAAACTCTTTGTAGAGGTATCACTCAATTCAATAAACTACCAAAATTCTCTCAATTTATTTTTCTGTGATCACCAGAATTGACAAAACTCTAGTCTAAATATTCAACAACTTTGATCAACGGTACCTGCTTTCCTATGTATCATATCCCTGATTTGATTGATTGACAGCATCATATGCATATATATTTATCTTCTCAGGTTACTTTTTAATTGCACAGATCCCTAAATTTACTGTTGACGGTACTTTGATTCCTATATACATCATATCTAGGTTATTCTATTGTTAACTAAACCAAAAAATACTAAAAATAGTGAAACCAGTGGACTACCAGTACTGTAATAGGGACTCAATTAAATAATCTAAAGGTTTTCAATTTTAAAAGTAATTTTTAGGGTTAACATCTTTTTGGCATGCCTAGTGGGACCAAAGTTAGCTTAGGAAGATGTCAAACACTGGAGTTGATGGTCGTACTACATGGACGACCAAGTTTGGAAATAACAGTAAGTTACCCGCTTCGGCAACGGTTGAGATGCTTGGCATCCAATTGAAGAAAGTCGATGAAGTGCCACCTATCGACAACATTGGAGTTCACGATGATTAGAGTCGATAAACACAACATGACCTAGAGACTTCTATTCTAAACTTAACTCCTTTGGCCACACAGTTAAAAAATTAACACCCTTTTCATATAAGATTTCGAGCGAAAACTTACAGCTGAGAAGTGTCCCCCGACTGTGATAATTCTAGGACTGAAGACCTCGATTACAACGGGCAGCTCGTTCCATTAACGTTGTTGTTGACCTAAGTTGAGTTTTCAACTTAGTCAATCTCTATTTTGATCTTGACAATCAAATTGAATTGATCTAAAATTTCATCTAAGTGTGTTTTTATAGTTTAGATGACTTAGAAAAACTTGAGAATGAAGAACTTAGAAATTTCTCTAAGTGTTCTGTCTGACATGTAATTTGCGCCCATAACCAGGATTTCATGCCCGTAAAATCCATATCAAGACCTCAATTCAGCTATTGGCATGAAATATACAATTCATCCAGAAGATTTTGCGGTCAGAGTCTCGAACGCAACCTTGAGCGCTAAATGAATATCGCGACCGCGACAAGGCTGTTGCGACCGCAACATTCATAAGCCAGAGAAGAGTTGCAATGGTAACATTAGCAGCGAACGAAATTTCACCACGTGGCATTAGCTGTTTGAGTCACATGAATATTGCGCTCGCTAAATCCTAGTAGCGACCGCAATATATCAATTGCAATCAAGATAAGTTGATAGCGATCGTAATTCTTGTCTAACAGGGCATTTAATGTAGCTTTTGTAGCTGTTGGAGTTTGATTTTGTTGAAGACTTTTGTAACAGCTCTTTTGATAGAGGGAAGCTATAAATACCGCATCAAAAGACTTAAAGATATAACCAATTACTCATTCAACAATCAAACTCTTGCAAATTTAATTCTCAAACTTTCATTTTCTTTCAAACACTTTGTGTGTTAGTTGTAAGAGCATTCATTGCTTAAAGGTTTAGTGTTAGCCATTAAACACTATCTAGGTTGGGAGAGTGATCCTTGTAAAACTCTTGTTCGGTTTGAGTGTTAGCCTTAAGAAGAAGAAGAAGTGGGACAAGGAAAAAAAAAGAGCTTCAAGACTACATGGGATGAGGACTCTTCCAATGGTGAAGAAGAGGAAGAGGTTGCTAATCTTTACTTTATGGCCTTGGAGGACTCTCCTAATAAGGTATGCTCTACATCCCATTCTTGTGATGATTTAAATAATGATAGTGATGATGACGTAGATAATGATGAAATTTTGGAAGCCATGGTTTTAAAATGTGAAAAATATTTTTGAAAAATGAAGTTTTATAAAAAAAAAAAGTATTCAAAACTTGAGGAAGATTTTAAAAGCTTAGGAAAACTTGTTTTGAGTTTAAAAACATCCAATGCTACCCTTAAAAGTTCATTGGATGAAGTATCTTCTAAAACTTCCTCTCTTGAATCTTTATATAAGGAAAACAATTCTTTAAAATTAGAAGTTGAGGAATTGAGAACCTCCATTTCAAAATTCCATAAAGGGAACTCATTGTCTCTCAAAGACTACCCCTTGTAAAATAATGTATTGGCTTCAATAATTCATCTACTTCCACATCCTCATCCCCTTTGTTTGTTAAAGTCTCTACACCTCAAACTTCTAGCATAGAGGTTGTTCATAAGGAGGTAAATGCATACACAAAACTTTCAAATCCTAAAAGGATTGAGAAAGGTTCACATGACTCAAGAGCCAAGCCTTAAAAAGTCAATCATGTATTTAAAAACAACAAGAAGTATAATCAAAATCACCAACAATCACAATATCATTCATGTTCTTTTGTGCATCATAAGAATGTTGCAAATGGGCCAAAGTTTCATAACAATATGGCAAAGTACAAAAAGACTTACAAGTCAAAGTTAAAATGCCATTATTGTATGAAAGAAGGCCATATCAATGTATTTTGCTATATTAGGAAGGCTCAATTGAAGCTTGAGGAACCTTCCAAGACTAACCTCAAAGGACCCAAATATGTTTGGGTACTTAAGAAAAGATAAAATTGACATTTCTTGTATGTATGCCTTAAATCCGCAACAAGTGAAAGTGAATGGCATGTAGATAGTGGATGCTCAAGGCATATGACCGGAAATGTAAGCCTCTTCATCTCATTGAAGAAAAATTTTAGAGGGAATGTCACATTTGAAAACAATGCCAAGGGTAAGGTAATTGGCATTGGATCAATTGGTAAGGAAGGTTGTTCCATAATTGAAGATGTTTATTTAGTTGATGGCTTAAAGCATAATTTATTAATTGTAAGTCAATTATATGAAAAAGGTAATAGAGTTATCTTTGACTCCAAAGAATGTCCAGTCACTACTTTAGTAGATGACAAGGTAATGTTCAAAGGAGAAAGAGATGGCAATACCTACATAATTAACTAATACATTTTAGCTAACCACAATTTGAAGTGTCTTGTGTCTATTAGCAATGAATCTTGGCTTTGGCATAGAAGGCTTGGTCATGCAAGCATGGAGTTAATTCATAGCCTAAGGAAGGATGAGCTAGTTGATGGACTTCTAAAGATCAAATACTCTAAGGACAAGACATGTGGACCATGCTAAATGGAGAAACAATATAAGTCTTCCTTCAAGTCAAAAAATGTTGTAAGTACTTCTAGACCCCTTCAACTTATTCATATGGATTTATTTGGACCTAGTAAAGTTGATAGTTTGAGGGGAAAGCTATATGCATATGTACTTGTTAATGATGACTCTAGATTTACTTGGGTTAGTTTTTTATCTCATAAGAGTGATGCTTTTGATGCCTTTAAAAGTTTTGCAGAGAAAGTTCAAAATGAAAAAGGATATTTGATTTCAAAAATTAGAAGTGATCATGGAAAAGAATTTGAAAATGAATGTTTTGAAAACTTTTACATTGAATTTGGTATCTCTTATAATTTTTCATCTCCTAGAACACTTAAACAAAATGGTGTTGTAGAGAGGAAAAATAAAATATTAGTGAAAATGGCTAGAACCATACTCAATGAGTATAGTCTTCCTACATACTTTTGGGCAGAAGCTATTAACACTTCTTGTTACATTGTAAATCGTGTTTTTAAAAGACCAATTTTGAATAAAACATCTTATGAGTTATGGAATGGAAGAAAACCCAAGATTTCATATCTTAGAGTGTTTGGTTGCAAGTACTATATATTGAATACCAAGGATAGTCTTGAAAAATTTGCATCCAAAATGGATGATGGTATCTTTCTTGGTCCACCACTAGCAAATCTTATAGAGTCTTTAATAAAAAATCTTTAGTAGTTGAAGAGTCTATGAATGTTGTTTTTGATGAATCTAACAAGCTTGATCTTGGGAAAGGTAGTGTTCTTGATGATTTTGTAGGTAAGTTTGAAAATCTTGAAATTGAGGACAACTTAAGGGAAGAGGAAGTGAATGAAAAATCTCAACAAGATATAGAAGCTCAACCTCAACAACAAGAGGATCACACTAAAAGACTTCCAAAGGATTGGAGCTACCCCAAGGAACTTATCATAGGTGAAACTTCAAAGGGAGTAAGTACTAGATCTCATTTTAAAGCTTTAGATAATAATCTTGAATTTGTTTCTCAAATTTAGCCAAGGACTATTGATGAGGCTCTAAATGATGAATGTTGGGTGATTGCTATACAAGAGGAACTCAACCAATTT
This sequence comes from Vernicia montana, assembly GCA_949750685.1. NCBI lineage: Eukaryota > Viridiplantae > Streptophyta > Magnoliopsida > Malpighiales > Euphorbiaceae > Vernicia > Vernicia montana. Next base: position 8,395 of record CATKHJ010783985.1, on the reverse strand, counting down.
GAGAGAAATAAAGTTTGGGAACTTGTTCCTAAACCAAAAAATCATCCAATTATTGGATGTAAATGTATATATAGGAATAAGTTAGATGAGCATGGTTTCATCACTAGAAACAAAGCTAGATTAGTTATCAAGGGGTACAACCAAGAGGAAGGCATAGACTATGATGAAACTTATGCTCCGGTAGCAAGATTAAAAGCCATTAGAATATTATTAGCATATGCATGTCACATGAATTTCAAATTATTTCAAATGGATGTGAAAAGTGCATTTTTAAATGCTTTTATTGAAAAGGAAGTTTATGTTGATCAACCTCCTAGTTTTGAGGATCATGAATTTCCAAATAATGTTTTTAAATTAACTAAGGCCTTATATGGATTGAAATAAGCTCCTAGAGTTTGGTATGAAAGGCTTAGTTCATTTTTATTGAAAAATGATTTTGAAAAAGGAAAGGTTGATACTACTCTTTTTTGTAAAAAGGCACATGCATGATACACTCATTGTTCAAATTTATGTTGATGATATTGTATTTGGTGCTACTAATTAAACTCTTTGTAAGGAATTTGCTAAGTGTATGACTAAGGAACTTGAGATGAGCATGATGGGAGACCTCAAATTCTTTCTTGGTCTTCAAATAAAGCAATGCAAAGACGGTATTTTCATCAACCAATCCAAGTACACCAAAGATTTATTGAAGAAATTTGGAATGGATGGTTGCAAGAGTAGCAAGACACTAATGAGCACATCAACTAAACTTGACAAAGATAAAATGGGTAAGAATGTGGATGAAAAGAAGTATAGAGGTATGATTGGCTCACTTCTTTATCTTACTGCTTCTAGAACCTATATAATGTATAGTGTATACTTGTGTGCTAGATTTCAATCTTGTCCTAAAGAGTCTCATTTAAATGCAGTCAAAAGAATTTTAAAATATTTACATGGTACATCGCATTTAGGATTATGGTATCCTAGAGATTCATCATTTAACATTATTGGATATTCTGATGCGGATTATGCCGGTAGTCTCTTAGATAGAAAGAGTACATCCGGAACTTGCCATTTTCTTAGTGAGTATTTAGTTTCTTGGTTTAGCAAGAAACAAGTTTTGGTTGCCTTGTCCACCGCCGAAGCAAAATATGCGACGAATGGTTGTTGTTGCACTCAAGTCCTTTGGATGAAACAATAACTCAAGGACTATGGTCAAGCTCTTGATCACATTCCCATCAAATGTGATAATACAAGTGCTATAAACCTTTCAAAAAATCACATTCAACATTCTAGGAGCAAGCATATAGACATTAGGCATCATTTTTAATACATCATGTGTAAAATGGGGATGTTGTATTAGAATTTATTGATACAACTAACCAATTAGTGGATATTTTCACAAAGCTCCTAAATGAAGAAAGATTAAACTTCATTAAAAGGGAACTAAGGATGTTTGATGGAAGCTCCTTATCATAAAATAGAAATTCTTTACTTTACATAATCTTTTATGTGCATAATTTGTTCATTTGTCATCAAAGTGCAATTCATTATTTTGATTGATACAAATGCTAAATTTGTTTGATTGTGATTACTTTTGTGTGCTTTAGAAAATCAATATCTTGTGTATGCATATTGGATTTTAAAGTGTGCATTCATATTTATTTTATCATTTAAACTGATATTGATCAAATTGCATACATTTGTCTTTAAATTTTTTCTTAAAATTTAGAAAAACCTCTAAATCACAGTCGCAACAAGCATTTGGCGAATGTGAAATTCGTATTTCTTCTTCTCGTTGGCATTTTATGAATATAGCGGTTGCAATCCTCTTGTCGCGAATGCTATTTTCCTCTTTCAGTGACCATTACTCAAAAATTATGAAAATCGCGCTCTCAACTACTCATTCCTGAACACGATTTACAATTCTGATAGAAAAAAATTAGCCATTTTAAAACGGGTGATTTTGCATTTAATGCAAAAACTAGCCTTTTTTGCAGTTTTTAAAGCATTTTTATGGCTTTAAATACCCCCTTTACTCATCTAAAACATTTTACAAACATTTTTACAACTTTAAGTGCATTCTCTCTTATTTTCTTTGAAAATCTTTCTCTTTATCTTCTCCTTTCTTCTATTTTTTTCTTCAATGGCTCCAAAAACTATGTTCACAAAAGCCTCCAAAGGTAAAGAGCCTCAAACATTCCAAGGTCCTTCCCCTCTTGACCTTATGAAGGGAATTACAAGAGAAGAAAATCTTAATTGGACCAAGTTAGAATCCAAAGCGATTGTTGCCAACAATGTCCCCAATATCTTCAACCTTAGGACCCTAGGCATAGAATGAGATATTATGCACTTCTTGGATAACTTGCAATGGAGGTCCTTCATCTTCCCTACCGAGAATGGACATAAAGAATTAACAAAAGAATTTATTGTCACTCTAGTACAAAATAAATTCTCTGATACCTGTGGACCATATGGTATTCAGTTTCGTTTCTTTGGACAAGTCTATGGCCTAAAATTGGAGGAAGTCACGGAACTCTTCGGTTTTCAAGAAGAAGGTGCTTCCACTCTAAATGAATTTGATATGGATTTCAATAATTTTTAGAAAGAATTATCCATTGAGACAAGGTATGACCCTAGATCATCCCTAGCTAAACACTTTTGCACCTTAACTCTTTAGGTTCTCCATCGCATTGTCACCTTCCCAAAGGAGTAATTCTCCTCTTCTCCCAAATCACCATAATAGCAACTCATGTTGGTGCTTTAACTCTTCCAACCATAGCCGCTCTCAAAACATGCCTCTCTCCTACTTCTAACATGTTGGACATTGAGTATATGATTCATTCCAAGTGCATCAAACAAAAGAACAATTCATTTGAATATATTTTTGGAGAAGTTGGTGTTTGAGAGAAATCTAGAAAGCGATCAAGGGTTGGTCTCCCTAGTGGAGAAACTTCACATGTTGAAGAAGGGATTTTTAAGGACCAATGCACTCAAACTCCCTCTAGAGTTTCTCCACCTTCCAAAACCAACAAGCTTCTTCACAAAATTCTCAAAAGGCTTAATCTTCTTGACCATATGCATGGGGATATCATTGAAATGCAAAGCAAGTTATACATTCCCCCTTGTGAGTTAAAAGATTTGGAATTTAGTGATGTAGAAGAGGAAGAAGAAGCTCAAGACCCATAGTGATTGGACCATTGAAAATTTTCTTTTCTATTTTTCTCCTTAATTGTCTTTTCTTTTTATTTTATTTTATTTTCATTTATCTTGTATTTTCTTTTCTTTTAATTTGAATGAAATGAATTTCCTTTTTAAGTTTGAGCAACTTGATGCATTTCTTATTATATCTTTGAGCAACTTTGTGGTATATGCATTTCCTTATTTTTTTCTTTTTATTCTTAATGTATATGCATTTTACTTATCTATCCCATAGTCATTATTCTTGTTCTCCTCTTTTTGATCTTGCCAAATGAGGAGAAGGATATGAATTTGAAAATTATTTGAAGGATATGAATTTAAAAATTATTTGACCAAGGGGGAGTTTTTGCAAAACTATTTGATTAAGGGGGAGTTAAATCAAAGTTAATTAAGGAGGAGAAAACCATTTTACCCTTTAAAGATGTTAAAAAAAAAAAAGGTTAAATATTGCATTTACTTAAGTTTATTTTATCTCAAATTCAATTTAATTGTGAAAATCAAAAAGGGGGGGATTGTTGACCTAAGTTGAGTTCTCAACTTAGTCAATCTCTATTTTGACCTTGACAATCAAATTGAATTGATATAACATTTCATCTAAGTGTATTTTTATAGTTTAGATGACTTAAAAAAGCTTGAGAATGGAGAACTTAGAAATTTCTCTAAGTGTTCTGCCTGATGTGTAATTCGCGCCCACAACCAGGATGTCGCACCCACAAAATCCATATCGCGACCGCATTTTAGCTATTGGCATGAAATACATAATTCATCCAGAAGAGTTCGCAGTCAAAGTCTTGAATCCAACCCTGAGAACTAAATGAATATCGCGACCGCGATAAGGCTGTTGCAACTACAACATTCATAAGCTAAAGAAGAGTTACAATGGTAACATCAGCAGCGAATGAAATTTCACCACGTGGCACTAGCCATTTGAGTCACATGAATATTGCGCTCTCTAAATCCTAGTAGTGACCGCAATATATCAATTGCGACCGAGATAAGTTGATAGCGATCACCATTCTTATCTGACAGGGCATTTAATATAGATTTTGTAGCTGTTGGAGTTTGATTTTGTTGAAGACTTTTGTAATAGCTCTTTTGATAGAGGGAAGCTATAAATACCCCATCAAAAGACTCGAAGATATAACCAATTACTCATTCAACAACCAAACTCTTGCAAATTTAATGCTCAAGCTTTCATTTTCTTTCAAACACCTTGTGTGTTAGTTGTAAGAGCATTCATTGCTCAAGGATTTAGTGTTAGCTATTAAACACTATCTAGGTTGGGAGAGTGATCCTTGTAAAAATCTTGTTGGGTTTGAGTGTTAGCCTTGATGAAAATACTTGTGAGGTTTTTAGTGTGAGCCTATTAAAAACACTTGTAAAAAGTTTAGTGTGAGCTTAAACACTAAGTTGGGTGTGAACTTGTCAAAACTCCATTGATGGTGAAATACCTAATTGTTGATTGGGGAGTGGATGTAGGATTGGTTATAATCTGAACTGCTATAAATCCTTGTGTCTTTCTATTTTTTCTTACTCTTTCTCAATTAATTTTTTAATTGCCCACCAATTCAACCCCCTTTTTAGTTCATCTTGGGCTACAGCCGTAGACCATTAGCGCAGCCGATACATGAGCCATAGTCGATGGGATATCTTGAGTAAACAATGACTTTATACCTTGGGATGATAGAGTAAATAGTTGTAGTTATGAGGCTGATGGTGGATGAAAATCGAACAGTACAGTGTATGATTGACCACTCCTTGGATCAATTCACAATGACCCTGACTCATTTTTCTCAAATCATGGAAGGGAGGAATGAAGACATGGCTGGGAGAAAGAACTTTGGTAATCAGTTGAGGAGACATGTCCCCAATCATTGAAGGAATGAGCCTCATTATGAAGAATTTAATTTGCTATAAGAGCTTACCAGGACATCCCTAATGACAACATGGATACCCCCACTGGCTGACCTCGTCAAGATAATAATCCCCTTTATAATGAAAATTATAGGAATGATTTTAGATATAATGACAGGGGAGTGCATGAACCTAAACCTCGGCCAAGAAATGAAAGGATATCGAACCAATGGCAGGATAACCAGGTTTATAATGAACATGATTGGGACAGAAATATAGAAGGCTATCAGAGCAATGAGCCGATAGGTAATGACCTTATAAGGGCTTTGAGAAGAATGGGAGTAGACTTCAGAGAAAATACTCGGCCTATTTACAAGAAGCCTTATCTGAACTAGATTGACCAAGTTTACCCATTTCCAAGGGGGTTCACGATCCTCAAATTCATTTTATTTTTTGGGGAGGACAACTCAAGTACGGCAGAACACATCTCCAGGTTTACCACCCAATGTAGAGAAGCATCGACCAAAGACTTCTTTAAGCTTCGGCTATTTAGAAATTCCTTGAATAAGACTGCCTTTCCATGGTATACCAACTTGAGGGGATTCAATTACTGCACGGACTCAAATGGAGGAGAAGTTCCACACTGAATTTTAACGAACTCCTCCCGTCATCACCTTGGCCGATTTGGTAAAAGTTTATAAATTTCTGGAGAATCGACCGAGAAGTATATGGCTCGGTTTAGGAAGATGAAAGCCTCTTGCAATGCTAGTATATTCGAACAGGAGTTAATTAGTTTGGTATTTAGTGGTATGAACATAACCATTAGGGAACACTTTGAAAGCCACATGTTCAAGAAATTCTATGACTTATTAGACTGAGTCAACGAGTATGAAAGACTACTCAAGGAGAAAGACCAAAGAAAGTCCTTGTCCAAGGGGACTTATTACCGAGATCCCATCGAAGTGTCTAATGTGCAAGAAAGCGAAGACTAAGACTTTGAGGAAGAGGTATGCTTGGTTGAACTTAAAACTGGAGAGTCATATGAGTGTTCAACCCATAACAAGCCTTCTGTTTTCAAGAAAAAGCCTTCTGAGCCCAATAAGATTGCAAAGGAATATTCGTTTGACCTAACTAAAGCCGACGAGATTTTTGATTGTTTATTAAAAGATAATAAAATTACTTTTTTCGACTGGATATATCATTCTGCCTTATGAAGAACAGGCTAAGAAGGATTACTACAAGTGGCACAATTCCTTCAAGCATAGCACTAACAACTGCATCGTCTTCAGGAACATAATTCAGAAGGTGATCTATGAAGGGAGACTGGCCTTCCCGAGTAAGAACAAAGCCACTACAGTTGAGAAAAACCCATTTTCTAAGGGCTTTAATAACTTAGCTAAAATCAATATGGCTAGTTTAAAAATTTTGGGATCTGGATAGCAATAGCCAAATCCAATTAGTCAGCTTAAAGAGAAAGTAGACCTTTAAGATAAAGCTAAAAGGAAAAGGCCAGAACAAGCAAAGAAGGCCAAGCAAGAAAAAGTTCGGCCTAGAATTAAGAAACAGAGTCATCCACCTAAGCCTCAAGTGAAATTAGAAGCTTGCCTAGTTTTCTCATCTTGTAAGTTAGAGTTCCAGGTGGTGCCAAAGAGGAAAGAACCCAAACCATCTCACCAGAAATAAGTTATTAGACAACCTCCTATGAGATAGAGGGAATGGAAGCATGTTGTGGCCGAAGGGTCAAGAAGGATCCAAGATCGGCCCTAGAAAGTTAACTTCCCTCGAGAATCAAATCCTAAAAGGAACCCTGCAACCTTTAAGCCTAACCCTCAGGAGGTTGAAAAATGGGAAAGGAATTCACCACCTAGGACGCAGAGAAGTCTCTTCTACAAGCTCAACCATAGGAAGGGAACGAGGCTTATCCTAACAAAAACTCAATAGAGGAGGCTGTAGAGGCAGAGACAAGCTGAGTGTGCCGAACAAGCAGCCAAAAATGAGGAAGTGGGGCGCAGATTTTAGGCTCGCAATGAGCAAAAAGCTGCAAAAGTAGAGGTTTGGCTATAAGAGGATAATAAGAAAAGGACCATGCTTCGAGCAAAGTTATCCCAGCCAAATAATAATACCAAACCTTTCCAAATAGAACAAATAAGCCTAGACGAGTGTGAACCCTCAATTTTGCACCCTTATGATGCTGCTGCAACTTGACACTTGCTGATTTTGGTGTGCTACGTAGAGCCGGTACGGTGATCCCGCTAGCCGGTTAGCCAACCAGACATCCTGTACCAGACAGTGCTTTCCCAAAACTGACCAGATTTTCTCCATAACTGACTGCCATAATGTTTGATAATTAATTTCGAATCTACTGCCACTGAACGATATTTTTTTGGACTTCAGAAACTCCCAAAAAACTGACCCGAAATCCTTGGAAACTGACCTGGAATCCTCGAAAACCCAGAAAATCGACTAAAGGAGCGTTGCCACGCGGGCGTTTGCTGGGAGGGCCTGTGGATCTGCGCAGATCCGCCAGGCCTTCTCGTAGCCGCCGCCAAGAAGGACCGCGCACATCTGGCGACCGCCGCCAGCGTCTTGGCGCGTCTGCACTGACGCGCCTGACGCGTAGTACTGACACGCGTTAGTACGGCGCTGACACGCGTCAACATAGAACTGACACAGCCGCCGGATTGGCTGGTGGATCTGCCTGGCACTCCGACCCCCACGACTTTCTAACATGGACGCGCTCCATTCTGACGCATGTCCGCGAGTATCTGTCACGGCTGTCCTCCTTTTTTTACAGAAATTCCCATTTTACCCCTTTTTCAGCTTGTTTTTTAGCCCTTTTGACCCTATCCTTTTGGTCTTTTCACACTTTCTATTCCTAAGCTACCCCCACTTCATTTTCCTATAAATACCCCCCTCATCTCCTCCATTTTCTTCACACCTCAAGAATTTGTGATTGCTAACCACTTGCTTCCTCTCTCTCTTTCTCTAATTAGTTCTCTCTCTTATCAATTAGTTAATTAATTAAAAATCAATTTTAATTAATTAATTTTTTAATTAGTTTTAATCTCAATTAGTTAATTAATTAAAAATTAATTTTAATTAATTAATTAATTTTTCAATAAGTTTCCACCCACTCTCAATTAATTAATTAATTAAAAATTAATTTTAATTAATTAATTAATTTTTCAATTAGTTTTCACTCAATTTGATTAATTAATCCTTTTAATTAATCACTTTAATTAATTAATCTTTTTAATTAATCACTTTAATTAATTAATCCTTTTAATTAATTAAAAATTGGGTAATTAAGCCACCAAATCATCAAATTAATTTCTTCCGAGATTAATTTAAATCCATC
>CATKHJ010783976.1:0-10684 GCA_949750685.1 Vernicia montana | reverse complement strand
GACGATTTGGTTCATTATTATTACTATTAGCATTATCATTTTTAGTATTGTTAAATGCAGCCAAAGCATCGAATTCAGCTTCTGCATTTGTACAGGACGTCATCAACTCTCAACGAATTGTTATCTTCTCCAAATCCTATTGCCCGTAAACCCTAATTCTCTCTTAAATTTCATCTTTATTATTTGCTTTCTCTTTTGATTATTTGAATTAATTCTGCTTTTAGTCAATTAGGGTTTTGTCATTGGTTGAGTACTTTTGTATATTATTGGATTTAGGCATGAAATAATTGGAAACTGGTACTGTTTTATGGTTTAATAAGAATTAGAAACTGAAACTGATTAAATTTTAGTGAAATTTTCCTCTAGCTGCCATTAATTTTTAGTTAATTTTCTTTAGATTTAATTTTTAGCACCTAAAATTAACTGATAGATAATGAATAAGAAATGTGGAATGATGAACTGTGATTTTTTAACTTTTTCCCCTTTCACTAGGTATTGTTTCCGTGCCAAGCGCATATTCAGTGAACTACATGAACAGCCTTATGTTGTGGAACTAGATCTTCGAGGTATCTATTAGCTACTGTGGTTCTTGTTAATCGATTTTTTTTTTTAACTTTTGAATATGAATAAGTGAATTGAGATGGCATTGTTACATGAATTTGTGGAGATGATGGAGCTCAAATTCAGTATGATCTTCTTGATCTAGTTGGTCGACGCACTGTCCCTCAAGTATTTGTGAATGGCAAGCATATTGGTGGCTCTGATGGTAAGCTGCTTTAAGCTGTGCTAGCCTTTTTTTTCATATAATAAAATTTCCCTTTCCTCGGGTATAAACCACCTTCTTTCTTCTCTTAGTTCTTTATGTTACTTGCGTTGTTTTGGTGATTAATACTTTTGTTATTCAGATCTCAAAGCTGCTGTCCAGAGTGGTCAATTGCAGAAACTTCTAGCTACAGATTGATGGGAGATGCGAAAGTTGTAAACAATATCTTCTGAACTGAAGCTGCACTGGTATTAAAGATATCGGAGCTTTAAGTAAAATCTATGTTGACGGTTGAGAGTATTTATTTGTTGCTCCATATCACCAATGACTTGTATTGACCTAGGGTTTTATGTTCACAAGTTTGAAAATCCATAGTTCAAGTCAAAGTGTAGTGTAGTGTAGTTTTATCATGTAAGCACTTGTTAATCTGAAGTAGAGAACCTTTCTTTTAACTAAAATTCATTACAGTTGTTTACATATCAATGAATTATTTTGGGGACAAATTCTTTTTATGAAGACTTGAGCACTTCATATTATTACATTATTTTGTGTTTTACAGGCATTTCCATGTCTGTTGATGCACAGAGAATGTTTTCTGAGTTCCCCTGTTTGTATGTGATCTTGTGCGTGTTATTTGAATGTATACAAACAACCGATTAATTTCATTTCCTACTTGCTAAATGAATTCTGTGCGTGTTATTTGAATGTATACCATGTAAACATGAATGGTAACATGTGTTGAAGGTTTTTTTTTTTTGAACACAGAATGAATTATCATTCATCATCGGGAACAGCATACAGTCTCTTCTATCTTATTAATTTGTTGCATTGGAACTTTACTTATTCTGACAGAAAGTAGAGCATGCCATTTGCACCTAGGTTTGAGTTGGACAAATTCATCAACTGGCCAATTGTAACAATATCCATTGCCTAATATCACTGAGTTTTACATAACAAATGGATTTGCATTTTGTTGCATTTGAGCAAAAGATGTTACATTTCAAAGGAAGCATAGTGGCAGATAAAGTCACCAGAACAGGGTCTACAAGCTTTGTTGTAAGATTAGGAGCCAATGTTATTCTCTATACTATCAGGAAGAAGCTGCATATGTTTGTGGCCGCCATTCGCCTTTCTGTGCACTGAGCAGACCTTCTTGATCTTTCGAGAAGGTAAGATGAACCTCCCATCGTAGAGACTTTAACAGGTTTTCAACTTCCCCTATTGCACTCGACTCATCACGAACGATCAATTTACCTCCAGGTCTCACTATCCTATCAACCTCTGCCATCACTGGAGCAAGTTTGCACCTGCAAAAAAAAAAAAATTCTGATTTGATCATCCAGCTCCGGAAATGCATAGAACAAGTAAGCATTTTAATAAATTCAGATTACCTTTTCTTCAGCTTTGAGAATAGATGATCAGCATGGAGGAGGTCATAAGTTCTAGGATACGTACTAAAGGATTCACACCAATCATGGTATATCCCAAAAAGGCCTCTCTCATATATTATAGGAAGTGTGTCAGGAGAATCAATGTTGACTACATTTAAGACCCATACTTTAAGGTCCATTAGAGCAGCAGCAAACCTGGATGCATAAACAGTAGTTTCTTTATAATCCTAATAATAACAAAACCACATTAACACATGTAAAAACGATGATTTACCCTCCATAAACAGCTCTCATGTCCATAATATTTCTCACATTGGACCAACTAATGCCTAATCCCTTCATATATGAGCTGCGCACTACATGTTTCCAATGTTCATAATCTGTGGCAAAATCTTGAGGAGCTGGTTTGCCATAGATCCCCATTTGAGACCTGTTTAGCCAGTAAGGAGGTGTTTGTACTCTCTGCGGCCAATTTTCCGGCCATCGAGTCCCTCTCTCGCTGCTGTCAACTGGCACCTGATGCATGCATGATTGCAGAGGTACATACCTGGAAAATACAATGCCGAAATTACCATATTATTTGAAGTAATTAGCAATTTCACCATGACCAAGTGAGAAACTTACTAGCTTAGAGGGAGAAATCTTACCAGGCAGCATTTGGATCATCATCACTCTTACACATGGGAGGACTATTTTTCTTTCTTTGATTATAGCAATCATTAGAACTAGGTTTGCGGTAGATGGCAGCACCGATAGAATTGAGTTTGTCCTTCTTGATTGTCACAAGCTCCCAACACATTGATACAGTCAAGGCAGACATTGCTAGAAAAATGATGGTGTAAACAAAGCCAAGAAGTTAAAACTTAAAGTGCAATTGTCAAAATTATTGTTTAAATAATGCTGCTATATACCTTGCCATATCTCCACATCTTCTTCAAGCTTTTGGTACACTGGAGTTGCTGACCAAACAAAATATCCTCCAGGTCTCAGGACACGATTCAATTCCAAAAGTAGCATACCACCTGAATCAATTTAGCATGCACATTAATTTATGATGCATGGACATCAATTTTTTAATTTTCAAAAAAAAAAAAAAAAAAAGTTTTATATTTGATATTTGATATTTATATATTACATTTGTATTTATATTAATTAGAAAAACTCATTTATTAACATTAAAAAATATATCCATTCATAAAAATAGTAACAAAAATTATCCATTATATCATTTCTAATAAAATATTAATTTGATATTTCCATATCAGTGCTATAGATCAGATTAAAGAGAGAATAAGAGGAAGAAGAAGAAGAATTATTATTACCATCGGTGTGCCAAGGCACTCGACAGCGTGCACAGTGCAGAAGATCAAAGACTCGGCTTGGAAATGGGAGACGCTGAGAACCCATAACAGCTGATATAGCAGGTATTCCTCTTTCCAGAGCAAACTGAACTTGAGCTTCATGTTCATCTTTTGGTGCAAAAGACATTGTAAGAACATCCTTTTCAAATAGGTAACCACCAAAACTTGCAACTCCACACCCTACATCCAAAACCACTCTTGTATGCCTTCCCCATTCAATATTTGGCACTGCCTGCAAAAATCACAATGTGAAAAATGGATCCATAAAAATTAGCCTAATGGTAAAAATAGATAAAAGAAAGAATCTTTTACCTGTTGAAGAAAGTCTATGTAGTGGAGAGCTCCATGTATGAATTGGGTGCCACCACCTGGGAAGGTCAAGAACTCACCTGTCACTTTAACCCAGTTCTGGTGTCCTTTTACCTCTGCTAATAACGTATGAGGTACATTATGGTACCATATCTGTTATATTACAATAAAAAATGTTACAATTAAAATATTTAATATCAAGTTGTTAAATTAGTCTCTTTAAATTAGGATATTTAATAAAAACATGTTAAGCATAATTAATTAAGATTTCAAACGATATAGTATTATACCTTATCTCTGCTTGTAGGCCAAGTTATGGGCCTTTTGTATCCCTCAGGAACTGGGACTAAGCAAGTAGGTCCTTCCTCAGGGCAATGCCTCTCTCTATGTTCAAAGTGTCTAGTAGTTCTCAACTTCTTTACTGCTTTCTCATTATCCAAACAAGGTATATAATCAGGACCTGCTGTGACATTACAAAGCTGCCATGTATATCCGTAGATATTATCTTTAACCAATTCCTCTTTTCGTCTCTCTTTCTGGTTCTCTGACTCAGTTGCTTGAGTAGACCAAGATTTCTTCGACTCTTTCGATTCTTTGGGTATTCCTGCAGAAGTCCCACCACCAGGGAATGATGATTCAGTTGAAGACTTATCTTCCAATGTTGTTTCTTGTTTTATTTCTTGTTGGATTTGTTGGGTTTTTATGTTATCTGTTGATTTTTCAGATTTTGATAAATCTTCATATTGTTGCTTTTCTTTTTGCTTTTGTTGTTGTTTGATTCTTTGTTGTTGATCTTCTTCCGATAATTCATTTAGAGATTCTTGAGAAGTAGTTTGGATTCCAGCATCTTCTTGTCGTTGTTGTTGTTGCTGCTCCTCATATGATTTAGGATTTTGAGATTCTTGATTGTTTTCTTCTTGTCGCTGTTGTTTTTGTTGTTTATCTTGGACATTTGATTCATGGTTTTGAGAATCTTGGACATTTTTACCAGTCTCAACATTTTCTTGCTGTAAATTTTCACCATTTTCAGATGATGTTACACTGCTTTGCTCTTGATTTCTATTGCTACTTCCTTGTTCTGAACTCTCTTGGCTAGTGTGATCAACTTGTTGGTTTTGACTTATTGTACTCTCCTCAGATACCTGAATCCATATTAATTTGGGGTTAGTTCAATTGGTCACGAATACTGACATAAAGTGCATCTTATACTTATAAAAAGATTTATTCAATATGTGAGTCCGATCAGATAGACATTTTTTACTCCAAATTCGAGCACAAATAATTAGTCCTTATAATTTGAATCAAATCTAGACAAAACAATATTTTTAATATATTGAAAGTATTAATGTTAATTTGTATTTTTAAGTATGATCCATCTACAAAGTAAATCTACTTGGATTCTTAGAATCTTTCATTCAAGGATGATGATGTTAGGTATTGCGAGATGCGGGAACTGCACCTTAATAAAATATTATTTTTCATTAAGTCATATCTGACTGTCTTTTTTTTTTAATACAAAATATGAATATAATTTTTATATCTTTTCAATTATATTTTATAATTACATTTTCAAATATTTCATAACTTTTTATATTTACATTCACTTTTTGTATTTTTTTTTTATATTTACATTCAACAATCACACCATTCTACTAAAAAACTTGAAAAAAAAAAAAGAAGAAGAAGAAGAATACCTGAGTTTGTCTTTCTCTCTGCTTTTCTTGTTCCTCACCAGATTCTTTCACCTTCAAATCCTGTGAACTCTCTTCAACAACTAAACTTTGATCTCCACTAACAGTTTCTTGTTTCCCATTACTACTTTGGTCATTACTGGTTTTAGGATCATCATCAGACTTTATAGCATCAGCAGGAAGATCACCAGGGTTATCTTCATAAACAGGTAGATCTTCTTTTTTATTATTACTGGGTTCAGTATTTTGAACCTCAGTAGTAGAGGAAATGTCAGTATCATCAACAACAACAGTACTGGTGGCAGCCCCAGTGACTTTGCCAGTGCGAGTAGTTGTTTGTGGAGGGATAACCGAGTTGGAAGTTAACATCCACACACCTATAACACATACTGCTATAAATGCAACAGTTGTAATTGTTGATGTGTATGAAGATGATGATGAGCTTCTCTTACTTGTACGAGACCTACCTAAAGGCATTTCTTCTGAAAAAAGATTTATTCTTTTTTATTATAGAGAGAATATGAAAGTGAGATTTGTGTAATTATTAGATTAATATGGAGATTTGGAAATGTAAAAGCAATGGGAGTGGTTTAAAGCTTTGCACTTGTGGAAGAACAAAAGTTGATTAATTATTGATACATAGACAAACCAAAAGAAACTTTCTCATTTAGAATTTCTCAAAGATCCTTAGGAGTCGGAGAAGGGAATTTGTTATACTAACTACCAAATGTAGGAAAAAACAAAAAGTGTGATATTTGAATTATTTGTGGTCTGAATTATAATTGTTTTTTACAAAAATATTTTAGTTAATGATTTGAATTCTTATATAAATATGTGGGTAGAAACTTTTGGTTCATATTGTTTTATGATTTTAACTCGCACAAAGTTGAGGTAGCTAGGTTTAATGCTCACTAAATTATATACTGTATTTTGTAAAGGTAAAAAAAAAATATAATTTATTATAATTAAATAACTAATTTTAATTTTGCTTTAATCAAACTAATTATGATAATTAGACTACTAGAATACTAATGTGGCATTAGGAGTTAGCACGGATCTTGGAAATACCATACTGAACCGAATAACCGAATCAAAAATCTTCAGAATCGAAAATCTCGTTGACCATTTGACTATCTCGAACCGAATTGTACTGACAAAAATATTTTGGGACGATTCTGAATCTCATTGCCATACCCAAACCGATAATTGAATTGAACCGAATCATACCAAAATAACTGAAATATATGTGTGTGTGTGATTTTACATCTATTTATATAATAATTTTTCATAATTTTATATGAATTCAATTAAGATTATGAAAAATTATTATATAAATAGGTGTAAAATTATTATATATATATATATATATATAATAAGTTTATTACTTTTATTATTTTATATGAATTATTAATTCATAATAAAATTTTAAAAATATAGATAAAAGATATTAATATATAATATGTATAAAAATATTATACTTTGTTTTTGAAAATTTTTGGTTGATGAATTTTTGTTTTAAAATTGATTTTTCTGATCTCTAAATTGTATCGATTTGAATTGAATTGTACCGAAAATATTGAATTCTTGAATCCAACTGTCCCAAATTTTTGGCAATATAATATTGGCAAGATTTGATGACAGAGTGCACCATATTCACAACATTAAGACGTTGAGAGGTGTAATAGGTTTGATTTAGTGGTGCACACAACTAATCATGTAATATTAAGTCAGAATTATGTATTTGAGCTTAAATTAATCCTCACATAATATATGGCCAAAATTATATTTCAAATATCTAATGGTCCTCATTTACTTGATACACTAGTATACCCAATGCACCAAATATTTGTGTATAGGAAAATTAAAATGTATTAAAAAAAAAAAAAAAAAAGAGTTTTTCCTCTTCTTTGTAAGAGTTAATAAAAAATAAATATGAAAATTAATAAATAATATTCTAATTTTAAAAATTTAAAAATAATTTATGAAATCAATATCCCCTCCCATATATATCCATATATGCATGTAAGGGGAAAAAAATTAAGAATGAGGAAATATATAATAAAATTTTAATAATAATAATTATAACAAATAATAATAACATTTTTGGATCCTCTATTGCAAGGAGGAAGACAGGTAGTAGTGAAAGGGGAGCAATTCTTATTAAAAATGATAAACTTATAGCATTAAAAATTTTAAATTGTAATTTGCCCCCTTAAAAAATAAAATTTGTCCTTTTTATTCTTATTTTCTAGGAAAAAAATTAAAAGATAAATTGAGAAATAAAAAAGTTTAAAAATATCAAATAGAGAGAAAATAAATTAAAAAAAATAACATAATTACTGTTAACTCAATAATGTGTAAATAAAATAATTAATTTAATTAATTTCTGAAACGTATGTCCTCAAACCTTTTAAGATGCCTTTGGCAAGCAAAAAAAAAAAAAAAAAAACCTTTTAAGATGGTCTGACACTCACAGTTCTTCTCTCTCTCTCTCGCCCCGATTATGCTCTTCTCTCTCCTCTAGAGCAGCTTTTGATTAGATGCTTCATAACCAATCAAAGCTGTTCTTCTATTTTATTATTATTATTATTTTTTATAAAAATACATGTTATATTATATATAATATTCAATGAAATAAAACAATAAGAAACAAAATGGCCTTGATGGTTAAGATTATGTTCAAACTTTAACTAATTATAGGTTCAAGCCAAGAATCCCTTTTTATTACATATATATATTTTTTAACATAGATAAATTATGTTATTATTATTATAATTTTCAAAATTATAATTGACCAAATTTTTAAAATAATTATCTTCATAAAATATTTTCAAAATTACAATAATCCAAATTCTAAAATGAAAATTTTTCATATTTATTCCCATTATATATATATATATATATATATATATATATCACTTTTATATATACATATAACAAAAATATAAATAAAAATATATTTTTTTTTATAAAATAAAATTTTTAAAATTAATAAAAATTCAGATTATTACGTTGTGTTTGTACATCATACTATCTCCTAGATACTACTTTGACCCATGAACTTAGAATTATGGAGGAACTCACCATTGCCGATTATGATGATTTTTGGATGCTTAAGCTGCTTTTCATGAGATTTCCTGTTATCATGCCTGTTGTAATGAGCCTCAGTCCTACATTGGCTCACATAAGAAATTATTTTCAAGCATGATGTCTAGACACAGGTGAGGATTTTGTTATTGATCCATGAGTTCACTGTATTTTCAAACTGTGTTTTGGATGTAAAGGAAGTATTAATATTTTGGTTGTTAAAAAATAAAGTATTAATATTTTGGTTTCAAACTGAGTTTTGGATGTAAAATAAAAAGATGTCAACCAAACTATTTGTAAGCAAATGTTAATAGGTGCATGGTTGCACTTGAGTGTTGGAAAATTTTATGAGATATTTCATATGCACAACGGAAGTAGTAATTAATAAATAACTCACAGCAAAAACAACACGAATTTTATGTGGTTCGGTTTCTCAATAAACCTACATACACGATCCACAATGAATAATTCACTATAACTCTTATAGTTACACAGTACAATTTTTGGACGGATAAAATTGTAAACCCTCTCTTACATAATACCTAATAACCAAGTACACCCTTTCTCACAGTGAACAAAGATCGTAGGATAATTTTTGGACGGACAAAAATTATCAAAGCCCTCTCTCACAGAATACCCAATAACCAAGTACACCATTTCTCACAGTGAACAAAGATCAAAGAAATGTAGGATAATTTTTGGACGGACAAAAATTATCAAAGCCCTCTCACAAATTTCTTCAGATAAATTTTCTCTCTGACTCACTTACAAAAAATAAAATAAGAAAGGCTTATTTACAGACCTTCCTTATACGCGTGCCAGCTGCAAAATTCTGGGCGAAAGCTACACCGAAAACCTTTTTTTTTCATTCATTTTTTCTACACGTTTTTTTTTCTTCTTCAATTTTTTTCTTTCTTTCTTTTCTTTTGTTTTTATTAGGCATATGGGTCCTCCATGTTGGAGGGACCCACAGCAACTAACGAATCTCCCCTTCCCAACAATATGGAGGGCTCTATTATAACTGCAACTCTCTGTCAGTCTCTCCCATGAGTATGGATCTCTTCATGCTCCCCCTTGAGCAAGAGTCTTCTACACTTTGAGTTTTGACAATTTTTTTAAGAACCGGTATACAGGGCTCCCCCTTTCTTGCTGATGCGAAATTAACACTTTGTTTCAAAATTCCACATATCTCAACCTTATTAGAAAATCGGACTCTCTTTGCAATTTTCTCGGTTTTCTTCACTTTACTGCTTCCTATCTGCAAAAGGGAATGACCATCCAAATAACAAATATTTTTCCCTTTCTTTCTACTTTGCATTACCAAGCTCCCTCATCTATATACTTTACATATTTTTCCAATACCAACATATTTATACCCATGCGACGCTACATCTCCTAGCGAAATTATGTTTGCTCCTGCACCAGGTACAAATTTCACATTGAAAATATTTTTTACAACACCATTGTGGACTTTCAGGCGAACTCTCTCAACGCCTTCAATCTTTAGCTTCAATTTGTTTCCTACATTAATATAGCCAAATTCTCCATCAGTATGTAGAGTATTAAATATAGCTCGATCTCTGCAAATGTGCATATCAGAAGTAGAATCCATCACCCAGTTAGAATTGCTCTCACCATAGCAACTACCAGCATCTTCACTTTGTACTAGGTGGAATTCATCATCAGACTCATCACTAGTTTTGATCGCATTTGAGGAATCTTCATCATCAATATTCAGCTTCCCCTTCATCTTCTCCTGCAGTTTCTTAAGATTCTTCAAGTCTTCTTTAAGTTTCGGGCAGTGATGTTGTATGTGACCAGTCTTCCCACAATAATAGCACTCCATATTGCTATAATCTCTCGGCCGAGATTTTGATCTATTTCTGTGATCACCTCTCCTTTTATTTTATTCCTCCCCCTCTCACTCCTCTCAATTAGTGTTATGCCCTCACTTTCAGTTGAAGTGCTTTCACCCCTCATCATCCTCTCATTTTCTCTTAACACCATTGTAACCTCAATCAATTTCAGTGTGGTTTTTCCAGCACACACTATTTGAACCAACAGTTTGTAAGATTTGGGCAA
>CATKHJ010783885.1:0-14795 GCA_949750685.1 Vernicia montana | reverse complement strand
TTGAAGATTAATTTAGCGGATTGAAATCAGAATTGGGGGAAACTCTAACCTAAACAATATAGTATTCTCTATTCTATTTTTAATCTTATTTCAATTCAATTAATATTATTATTTTTATTTTCTTAGCATGATGATGATTGTAATTAAGATTGAAATTAATAACTTGATTGAATTGATGAACATAGTATTTATCATGAGCTAAATATTTTCAGTCTAGGGTAAAGATGATTCCTTTTGAATGATTATATTAATTTGCAAATCTTAGTTGAATTGTTTTAATTAGAAATTAATTGTCTGGCCAACCTTTGATTAACTTTAGGTATTGAATGAGGTTGAGAAACAAATTCAATACCGGAATTAAATTCAATTAAGGATTATGTATGAATCAGAAATGTATTACCTAATTAAATATTGAGTAATTGATTAATTAATTCTTATTAGGTTACAATCTGTGAATACGAAAGTTATCAGACTTGTAATCTATATTAGTTTTGTTTAATTAATTATTCGACTTGGCAAAATAATTTATTTTAATAATTAGCCCAACATAAGATTTTAATTGGATAATTTGAACCCTAGACTTTTTAAATTAATTGTTGAACTTGAGATTTATTTACTTTCTTAATTTAGTTTAGTAAATTATATCATCTATTCATTAATTATTCACCATTTCAATTCGATTAGAGTGTTTATGAATTTTTTTTATTGTTTTATTTTATATATTCATAATCACACAACCCTTGCACAGTCTTTCTTGAGAGAGGACCTCAGGGTGTCTTACCATTATTACAGCAGCCTCGTATATTTGCGAGTAGTTGCCTGAGCCTAGAATTATTAGGGCACTTTTAGGCACAACAATACTTGCTCAACTTATGAAACTCTTTGGCATACTCAGATACAATCATGCCATGTTGCTTTAGTCTTTTGAACTGAGCAATTCTACTTTCTCTTTCTCCTTCCCCCAGGAATTCATCTATCATACTCTGCTTGAACTATTCCCACGTAGGAGGAATCTCCTCATACAACTTGTCTTCCACATTTTGTTGAAACTAATCCCATCCATTGTCTTTCAGCATAAGTCCCACTAGCTCGATTGCCTTTGCATTTGAACATGGCAATCGCCTCACCACCTTTTCAACAGCATTGAGAAATCCATGAGGTACTTTTCCATCCTTCCCATGAAACTCAAGAGTTAGTGGTGGTGGCATTATCTTATGTACCGGTGGAGGAGATGGCGGTGCTACATTAGCATCTTGTTTCCTCAACCGTTTCAACTCATCTAATTCTCGACGTAGTTCCTCATTCTCTCGCCTCAAATCATAATCATCACCTCTTAGTGGAACATTGATTGCCTCTGCTTGAACCCGACGTCTAGCTCTAGGTGGTTCAAGTGGTTCCTCATGAATGGAAGCGGCATTCGAATCCACACTCAGTGCATTTATATTCTCAAGAGGAACTCGTCTCGGTCTACCTCTTCCCCTTCCACTTCCTCTTCCTCTTCTAGGAGGCAACTATAAAACAAATACGTAATAAAAGATTTAACACATAGCGATTAATGTGAATTTACATATGAATGATGACTTCAAATGACATAGAGGAATTTTTCTATGCTCCATGGTGCTCACATACTCTATGACTCATATAGTCTAAACTAGACTTAAACTTATGCTCTGATACCAACTTTGTCACAGCCCAACTCCGCAACTGTGACGGTCCTAGGGTATGGGTAGGCATAAGGCCACCGAAAACCTGTAGAAATCATTTGTACATATAATCCACATGGCATCATAACAACTAAGATATACACATCCCAATATTAGAACCTGAACAACTACATATACTTATAATCTCATACATCTCATAATATATAAATTCTTATAAAACAATACATAAACTATCATCCAAGTAATTGCCATTAAGGCCAAAAGAATAACTCTCTTATAAACATGGAGCACTAAACATACTTCAATTACAATAATTAAATGGAGAATTACATTGATCAAAATGTTTCTCTAGGAAGAAGAATGCTTGAAAAACAGAGTTGATAAACTTCTAATTTCCTGAAAAAAAGGGATTACTAATGAGATAAAGCAGTGAGTAAAGAATATACTACCATACTTGTGAGGCAAGGTAATTCAAGACTAGCTCACAAGGATGGTAGGGTTCATATCTTGTCAAATGACTTATAATATAACAATTAGGTTCATATAGCTCAATTGAAACAAATGGGAGTGTAATATAAGAATATATATACGCATAACTCATGAAAGAAATCATAACTAATGGTTAAATGAAAATAAAAATCATCCACATAAAGAATTTAGGAGTAGAGACATTTTATTAGCATTCTCCCTACATGAAAATAAGAGTAGAGGCTACTCTTCCACATAATAAGAGTAGAGGTCTTTTATCGACATACTCTTCCACATGAATACATGAAACTGATCGGGTTTCACGTCTAGAATAATTTACCTTTCCTAGATAGGGATAGGATATTATACCCTATCCATCAAGTTACAATGTGCACAATGTCTGATAATTAATTCACATCAGTCGGAGATTTCTATACCATTTAACGCATATCATCTCGTGATAGATTTTAAAGGTTCACATGGTTCAAATGGAATTCTTGTGGTTCACATAAGTATATAACACTTGGAAATTCACCAATAAAAGAAATTGGGTTCACATGATTCAAATGGATTCATGGATTCATTCATATACACTTTCACATGGTGGTTTATCAACAATTTAGGCTTTAAGCCTTAGGAAAACAAATACAAATATAGTAGTATATTTTATACTCACCTTAGCCAAAAGAATGCTCTATAAACTTTATGGAATTCCTCAATCACATCAAACAATATGGCTCATCACAACCATCATGTTCCCCATCATGTCTTCTAGGAGGAACTATTAGCACCAAATCTGGGTGGGTAGGGTGTTTCTCTTGGAGTTTTAGGGTTAGGGAGGAGTAAATGGCTTAAATAAATTAATTTGGGGCTTAAATCTCTTTATATAGTCCGTCAATTCTGCCCAGGCTCGACATGATAAACAAGCATTCATCTCATATTCCTTAGCTTTAACTGTTCACTCAGAAGGTTTTTGAACGAGTGTTCACTTTCATGAACGAGCATTTATATTATGTGAATGAACGTTCATCTCCATTTCCTCAATTTGCTACTATTCACGCAAGGGCTTTATGAATGCACATTTAACCATATGAATGAGCATTCATGTCCATAAACGAGGGTTCAGGACAATGAACTAGAGTTCACACTCTAAAACTTTCAAAACAACCTCTAATTCACCACATATAGCTATTAACTCATCCTATTAGCCTCATTTCAATATAAACACCATAAGATCCTCATGTATTACTTATCATACAACTCATAGCTCATAAACATACTTGGTACACATCTAGTAACTCCTATAAAGATCAAATGAATGCACACATGAACTTGGGGTATTACATCTGCACGGAGCCTTCGAGCCTTTTAGCGGTTGTCGTTGTGAAGGCTGGCGGTTCTTTTGGACTAGACAGCGAATCTTCCAACCATCTAACGAATCCCAAATGTGTGTGTCATTGTGTTAGGGAGGATCCGAGCAGATACCCAGAGGCTCTGCCGGTCTGTTCGGTGGATCCTCCAGGGATCTGCACGGATCCGTCGGTGTTTCCGGCAGCCATCAGCAGGATAGTTGGAGGCTCTGCACGGAGTGCCGACGGATCTGCCTGTTATCCTTACAGACGAGGTGCTTATCTGTGCTAGCAAGCTAGTTTTTAGGAATTTTCAAGTTTCTAGGTCAGTTTTTAGGACTCCCGGGTCAATTTTCGGGGCTTTAGGGATTTGAAAAATTGTAGATCAGTGTCGTTGGATTCAAAATTAATTATCGGATAGTTTGACAATCATTTTTGGGAAAATTTTGGTAAATTTTAGAAATGTAAGTATCCTTATAGTAATATGCTTGAAAACCCATTTTTTTCGAAGGGGTGCTGGCCCCTTAATCCCTGCCTGCTAACCGACTATCGGGACCGCTATATGTGTAGCTCACTAATCTTAGCAGGTGCGGCAGCATCACGAGAGTGCAAAATTGAGGGTTCGCAATGGGTAACCAACTTGGCACTAAAAACCCCGTAGAACGCACTTAATATCATAAAGTAAAGGAAAATCTGTCAGAGTGCCAACTAAACATGTCACTACCCCCAAGATTACAATCTGCAATAAACACTGGCACTTCTATAATTCACCTTATACCCTCAACTTCCATAACACATGTGGTCTTCAACAAGCACACTTCATAATCATATTATCGTGAGGCCTCGCCCGAACGCCCCTCCCCTCGCTCGAAGAAATAATGAAATGCCTTAAGGAAAGGCGAGCGATTTTTAAGGGAGGTTTAGGTACGAGTTTCGGTGCTCATGATTGGAAGCGACTATCGCCTCAGAAAATTGATTTGATTTTTGAAAATGGTTCGGGAGTTGCCACCCTAATTTATTTTTATGGGAAAATTAAGGAAAAATTCAAAATTGACTCCAATTCATTAATCTTTGATTAATTTACCTAAGGATAAAGTCACTAATCTTTGAATCAAGTTGAGCTCGGGGACTAGATTTTTGGTTTTAAATAATCTCGATTTGGCTATTAAGTTTAATTTGACTTTAAAAAATTAATTTCATAAATGGCAAATATTAATGATGATTATAAAGTGCATGATCATGGCATATATATGAAATACATGGAAGAATAAAGAGCAAGTATTTAAACATCCATTAGCAAAGGAGAGTATCTCCTCTAGCCCTTATGGGTACTAAAAAAATCACAAGATTGCTCATTTACTCCAAATTAATTGACTAATAACATTAATTAAAATTTACAATGTACAATGGAAAAATAAAATGGGGAAGAGGATTGATTGAAATTTGGATTTGAGACTTGGATTTAGATTCCAAGCGTGCCTATATACCCCATTGAATGGGGATAAAAACCCACGTAGTTCATTCCACGGTGAAGTGGAGGGGTTTGAGGATCGGTCAGATTTGATTGGATTGATTTGATTTAGGGTTTGAGTGAGGGTAAGAGATTATACCTTCTTTTTTGGTTTGTGTGGTGGGATAGTAGTTTTGCCGGATCGGAGTTCCGTTTCAGAGAATGAAGTTGGTTTTGAAAAAAAGGAAATTAGTTTGATAATATGGTTGCTTAATTACCCAATTTTAATTAATTAAAAAGATTAATTAATTAAAGTGAATAATTAAAATGATTAATTAATCAAATTGAGTTGAAGATTAATTAATTAAAAAGAATTTAATTAATTAATTAGGGTGATTAATTAAAATGAGTGTGGAAAAAATAACTAGAGAGAGAAGAGAGCAAATGGATAGCTATTAATAAGTGCTCAAGGGGTATTTTGAAAGGGAAAATGGAAGGGGTATTTATAGGAAAATGAGGTGGGGGTAGTTTAGAAAGAGAAAGTGTGAAAAGACCAAAAGGATATGGTCAAAAGGGCTAAAAAACGAGCTAAATGAGGGGTAAAATGGAAATTTTTATGAAAAAGGGGGACAACCGTGAGACGGCTTCGCGGACGCGCGTCAAAATCACGCGCGAAAGCGGACATCCGCCAAGAAGGCTGGCAGATGCTCCAGACCGCCAGCCCATTGGGTGGACGTGCCAACTCCGTGCTGACACATCTGCCACGTGTCAGATCTGCGCTGACCCGTGACAGGCACATCAGTGTGGACGGGCCGAGCCACTACGGCATCCGCGAGCCTCGTGGACGCGCCTTGCGGTGGCTGCGAGAAGGTCTTGCGAACGTGCGCAGACCTGTCTCATGGACGTCCGTGAGATGGCTCGATTTTCGGGCTTCTCGTTCTCTGGTTTAGTTTTCGGGAGTTTCGAGTCAATTTTTTGGGTATTCTGAAGCCTGAAAATTTACCGTTCAGTGGCGTTGGATCCGAAATTAATTATCGGATAGTTTGGCAGTCAGTTTTAGGAAAAATCTAATCAGTTTTGGGAAAGTGTTGTCTGGTACAGAAAGTCCGATCAGGGTCGAAAAAGTGTCAGTCTCCTTATAATATTATGCTTGAAAATCCATTTTTTTGAGGGGGCGCTGCCCCCTTGACCCCTGCCCGCTAATCGGCTCTGCGTAGCGCACTAAATTTAGCAGGTGTCAAGTTGCAGCAGCATCTTAAGAGTGAAAAATTAAGGGTTCACACTTTGTGTTTGGTTTACCAAGGACTGCGAGTGGGTATAACTCCATATGGGTAATTGCAGATTGGTTGACCAAGTCAGCTCACTTTTTGCCAGTTAAGACCACTTACTTAGTTTCATAGTATTCTCAACTGTACATTGATGAGATAGTGAGACTTCATGGAGTTCCAGTCTCTATTATTTCAAATAGAGAAACGCAATTAACATAGAGATTCTGGCAAAAGTTGCAAGAGTCATTGGGCACTCAATTAAGTTTCAGTACAGCTTTCCACCCTCAAACAGATAGCCAATTTGAGAGAACCATCCAAACTCTAGAAGATATGTTGAGAATATGTATTATAGACTTTGGAGGGAATTGGGATAAGCATCTACCTTTGATTGAGTTTTCCTACAACAACAGTTATCACAACGCGATCAAAATGGATCCTTATGAAGCATTGTATGTGAGGGAATGCAGATCTCCTATTTGTTAGGATGAAGTAGGTGAGAAATTCATAGAAGGACCCGAATTGATTCAGTACACTTGAGAAAATATACCCTTCATAAAGGAAAGATTGAAGACAACGTTCGGTCGTCAAAAAAGTTTTTCTAATCCTAAGAGAAGAGATCTCCAGTTTGCCATTGGCGATAATGTGTTCTTAAAGATTTCATCGATGAAGGGTGTAATGAGATTTGGTAAAAAAGGTAAATTGTCACCAAGATGCAACGGTCCTTTTGAGATTCTGGATAGAATGGGAGAAGTTTCATATTGATTAGCACTACCGCTCAATTTGGATAATGTTCATCCAGTGTTTCATGTTTCAATGCTTCGCAAGTATGTTCTAGATTCGTCTAATGTATTGCAAGCTCAACTATTTGAGCTTAAGCAAGATTTTTCTTATGAAGAAGTTTCAGTTGCTATTGTTGATAGATTGGTTAGAAAGCTTCGGAATAAGGAAATCCCAATGGTAAAAGTATTGTGGCAAAATCAAACTATGGAAAAGTGTACTTGGGAGAGTGAGCAGAGTATACGAGATAAATATCCCTTTCTGTTTCCGATTGTTTGAATTAATATTGTATTTTAAAAGTATTGGACTATTGCTATCTTAATGAAATGAAAGTGATGTTTTATTTTGATTGACTGAGATATTTTATTTGATTGACTGTTTTTGTTTAAAATTCAAGAACGAATTTTCTTAAAAGAGGAAGATTGTAATACCTTAAATTTCATTTTGTGATATTTATTAAATTTTTGGATGTAAAATTTCTAAAGAAAATTTTATAGCATTATTAATTATTGTTATTTTATAAAGTATTATTTTATTTGTAAATACTATTATATTGTTTTATTAATTGTTAATTATTTTAATTAATTATTATTAGTATTAATATTTATTTATAGATATTATTCAAAATTTAAATTAACAAGAAATAGCAAAGTAATAATTAAACATTCTAAATTTATGATTATTAGTATTTAATTATTATTAATATTATATTATTATTATTCTATTTATTTTGTAAAAAAAATTAAATTAAATTAATTTTTTATGCTTAAATAAGCAGACTAATTGGTCCATTTGGGACCAATCAGCTGTTGTGTTTGTGGGGGACAGGGAACAGAAATCAAAGAGAGAGAGAGAGAAAGGAGAGAGGAGAGACAAAGTGACAGAAGGAGAGAGAAAATAGGGTAGTAAGCTTCTGCCCAGTCGATTGCTGCCATTCGGTTATCAGACCGCCGCACGCATGGCACAAGGTGGAAGCCCATCCTCTGATCTTTCCAACGCCACCAATTTCGCTGCCAACCACTGTCTGTAGCCTCAGCACGCGCCGCCCAAGCGGATCACCGGTCAGGAGCTTCTAAACTCATTTTCTGTGACTTTTCGACCTCCGTTCCCGACGATTTTGGTATGGTTGGACTTCTTATCTTCCTAGATTTCATTTGGTATCTCATTTGTTAATTTTAGACTAACTTGAATTTTAGCCAGAATCCGGCGACACGTGGCTGCCGGAGCAGTTTTTCGGTAAACCTCCGGCGAACAGCAGAAATGATTGTTTATTCTAGATCCTCATTCTAAGATGAGTTCATTGATATTTATTTCACTAAAATCTGTTGCCGATATAATTTTTCAACGTATTTTCCGGTGAACCTCCGATAAAAGATGATCGATCTTCTGAATCTGTTTCAAATTATTATTCTGATATTAGAAGGTGATAGTTTTATATGATTGAGTAATGGATCAGATCAATAATGATTTTTAATTAGTATGGATCTATAGAAATCCTAAATACAGAGATCCGATAATATCGATAATAATTAAATTGAGTATTTTATTGTAGGTCAGTGGATCAGATATTATTGAGTTTTATTCAGACTGAGGTGATTGAAATTGATTGGAGAATTTAGCATAAAGAGGTGAGTTATGGAATATATTAATACATGGTAACCTACCATAAAATTGTTTATTGCATTCCTTATTGATTCTAAATGACTCATATTGCTTATTGATTATTATTATTATTATTATTATTGATATTGACCATTGAATTCTTATTGTTCTATTAACCACATTGATTTATTGATAATAAACTTTTATCGCCCTAATTTCATTGATTATTGGTTATTAATTATTAAAAGACCGCTTGGGTCTATACATTGTTATTTTTCCTACCGAGCCATTTACCGAACCATAGACCATAATTGTGACAGAACGCCTATACTAATGGTGGATAATTTATTAGGCCATGTGCACCGATGACTTAACTAATAGAGTCTAATTTATCAATGTCCTACCTAGATAGGACAATGTACTCTAGGCGTATGCTCGGTCAAGCATGCGTTAAAAGAGAGAAGTTACTGCCCTTATTGATTGTTATTGATTGATATTGTCATGTCTAAATTTGGTGTCATTCTTTCAGACGCATATATATTATTGTTCTAACCATTATTTTGTTATATGATATATTTCTTCATACAGCTCCTAGGTATTGGTATATTTCATAATTCACTGAGTTAAAGGCTCACCCCTTTTCATTTTTTTTTTTTTCAGGTGCTAAAGTAGAAGAGGCTAGAAATAGAGAAGATTGAACTTCTTGCTTTCCTTTCCTCCACAAGAAGCTATCTTTGATGTAAAAATTTTAAATGCTTTATTGTGTTTGTTACTTTATTACTCTAGACACTCCGTAATATTTGAATGGATTTAAACAGTAGATACTTTCTGTTTAATTAAGATATAATGAGATTGTATTATAAATGGAACAATTGGGTTAATATGTGATAGAATATGTGCATGGTATTGAAAATGTTATTTATATTGATCCGGGGAATGTTATTGATATTATTGAGTTCTACGGGTGTATGGTGGTCTTAAACTTACCCTTACCCTAGGATGTCACACCATTAGAGTCGAGGTGCGATACGCCATGACTCTTCCATGTTCCCACATATTTGTCTCTGTATATATATATGTGTTTGTGTGAATTGAAATAAATTAAAAATATACATATATATATTTTTAACAAAAATTTTAATTTTTTTAAGAAATTAATAAAAATTTAATCTTGATACATACTCGAAATTTATAAATTCACTCAAATTTGATTTGAAATTCTTTTTAGCATCATTTTGATGAATAATTTAATATATTCAGAATTTGACCATATAACCGGTCCAACCCAATTTGTTTGTTACCTCTATTTATAATAAATGAAATATATATATATATATATATATATATATATATATATATATAATGTTGTGGAATTAAAGTGTTAAAATTTATTAATTTAAAAAAATTAAAATATAATTGATTTAAAAAAATTAATGACTAAAAATATAATATAATTTAAAATCCTCAAGAATTACTGTGATGAAAAATTGATATTTTTAATAATAACTAAAGTGTTTAATTATTATTAAATTTTCTAAAAAATAAAATTATTAATTTTAAAACTGCAAATATCAGAATATATATTAAAATAAATTTTAAAAACTATTTAATAATTACCCAAAAATAAGGAGCAATTTTTATGAGTGAATGAAAAATAGTTGTTATTATTATTATTATTATTATTTTAATTCATGGTAACATTAATTATTATTGATAAAAGTGAAAAATTAGTTTTTCAACTTTACTGTCGAAGACAATTAATGACAATTTATTTAATTCTCAGCTCTCACAGGTTTTAAAAAGTGATTATGTTACACGCGAGCATTTTCATTATCTTCAGGATTCCGATATCTTTAAACGGTAAGTTTTGAAACTTCTTTGTATAAAAAAATTAATTTGTTTTTAATTATTCCCGACAATAAAATTAAAAAACTAATTTATCACTTTTACCGTATATTTTCAACCGTTAACTTTTGAACTTTATAATTAAAAATTAATTTTCGAAATAAAAGTTAAAAATTGTAGTTTTTAAACTTAAAAGTTGATTTTTGTAAAAAAAAAAATGCATTAAAATTTAAAATAATTACAAAAATACATACTATTAATTAAAAATATATATATACATTTTTGTGTTGATTTAAATATCAGGAGGCTTGATTTTTGTAATTCATATATATGTAATTGGAGAGTTTCTCCTCCTCGTAATTTGGACTCTAAATCGGGTTAGGAGGGAGTGATTGGGGAGCCAAGGCGTTAGCTGGTAGCTCCAGGCACTGTGTGTTTCTCTATCTCTCGTATGTTTTTTTTTTTTTTTTGCCAAGGAAATATAGATCATTTAGATTAAGACAAAGAGTCTTCATAAAACAAATTAGCAAGCCTAGGAGGCTGCATTACAACCCACACAGGGGATAAGAAGCTATTCAATATAGTGGTTGCAATCCAATCTACTGCTTTGTTGGCTAACCTATTCACCCAACAAAAGATACAGCAGAGAAAGAGTTTTGAATGTTCCTAACAATGGATAATTGAGCTCGAATCTCCCAGGGACATTCACCACCGTTATAGTTGCAAGCTTGGATTAATACTTAGCAATCTGATTCAAAGATACAGTGGGTGAATTTCAGCTTAACTGCCAATCTCATAGCTAGAACAAGAGCCTCCACTTCTGCTGCCATGGGGGATAGCACTGTCTTTCTCATGGCCACACCATCTATCATTCTTGAATTATGGTTCCTGCATATAACTGCAATACTAGCCACACTATTGCTAGAATTGAAGCTAGCATCAGAGTTGAACTTCAAGAAAGGGAACGTTGGAGATTCCCATTTAATCGGATGATGAGAAATGTGTGTCCTTGGGGAAGAAGCAGGCTGTTCCTGTGAATTAAGGTATTCCCAGCAGAATTTTGAGGCACGAGCTAGGCTTTCAAGGGGTCAGAACTTTGGTGATTGAATATGGCTTCATTTCTATTAATCCAAATGGACTAGCAGAGTGAAACTACCTGTTCCAACATATGTAAACCATCTTGAAAAATTTCTGGTGTTTTGCTTATCAACTGCCACCATTTTGATAAGCAACATATCTCTCGTAGGTTGCCCCCTGCCTACATTGGGTTGCTTTGTGACTCTTGTAATGTAATACTACTGGTTATTAATAAAAGAAGTTGTAAACTTTATTGACCTGTTTACTATGAATGTGTGCCTCTCTCTATGTTGTGATGTTATGACATTTCTATGTATAATATGATGCAATTATTCTTATGTTGGCTAATTATATCCCAATACTTATAGACCAATGTGCCATTGACAGATGATCGGCATGTAATATGACTAGCTTGTACATAAAGACAAGCGCCACACAAACCATAATTAAATAGCTGGCTATGAACCATTATTTGCAACAACCGGCTATCAACCACTAATCACTAACCACTCACAGCTTATGACTACTGCTAAACTAAACAAACACACACTTAGAGCTTATTTAGTACATCTTGAAATCGAAACTCAAGTGAAAAAGGAATCCAAAATCTTAGATATCCTTTTTCAAGTTTATTTTTTAAATAATTAAATAGAATTTATTAATTAGAGTAATAATTATACTTAAAAATATATATCATACCAATAAAAATTAGAGTTATCTAAATTATTCAAATGCAAAAAAAATAGAAAAAATTTTAGATTATTTGTGTAGCAAAGTAAAAAATGAAAATTTATTCTTGAAATAGGATTATATTTCCAATCCTAGAGTGTACTAAACATGAACTTGGTATGGCGTTCTTGCACATCTCATTTAGACCAATTTTAAAAATAAAAAAATAAATAAAGAAAGAAAAGAGAGAAGAATGATGTGCCTCCGATTGGGTAATAATCTGATACGAGTATCTCCCAGTATACATATGAAGAGTATAACCACAAATCTGTTTTTCAAGAATCACTTAACATGATTCCATTGACAACAATGCTAATCTCTAGCAAAATCACAATCAAGCTGTTATATTAGCTAAACTTAACCACCAACTATGCTGCTTGAAAGGTAGAAAAGCAGAATTTTACTGTTTACGAACAACCAATAATTCGTGAGAAATTGTTAGATGAACTAGAGAATACTTGAGTCAATAGATGATAATCAGTCTTGTTAAGATCTTGAATCATATTCAATAACTGAATCCCCACTTTGATTAACCTTGATCAGGTCACAAATCAGTGGATTGCATATGTTGATTATTAGAAAACCAAAATGCCACTCCAGTGCAATCTAATCAATAGGCACAATATGTTTCATCTAACGTAAAACAAACATGTAAATATCTTATGGTATCATTTCAGTTTCTGGTTTTTTGTTTCTGTCTTTCTATAATAAAAGTTTGTCTCTTGAAAGACAAACATGATAGAGAGCAACATCATCCTCAACGTGACAAGGCGCATAAAAAAAAAAAAAAAAAAAAAAAAAAGAATTTGGCTGCTTATCATCAGTCTAAATGGAAGTTATTTGGACTATGACACCATCCTCAACAGAACAAACACACATTGCCAAAAATGTAGTGGTGGTAGGGGTCTTGAATACTGCTAATAAAATTATCAGATCATACCCAAATTGCTTTACAGGTCATATAGGCCAAGAACAATGTAACATATGGAGCATGGTGTGTCTAATAAAGTTGCACAGGTACATTAAACATCAGATTAACAAAAACTTCCTAATCTTCTAATTGGGGCCACAATGGAATGGCAAGTTTTAGATCACAGGCAATAATTTTAACACCAAATTTGTTCAACATTTCGCAATTCTGACATTATGCCAAGAGGACAAATAGAGATAAAGCATTGGACAAAAATCAGGATGATTCATAAACAAAAGTTTGCTAAGTTTTCATAACTGCAGCTGCAGCTAACAGCCAAGCATTCAGCTTATTTTCTAGTAACACAAGAAAAAATATATAGTCTTCCACCAAAAAAGTAAAACAATCCTTTGACCACAAGCATGACCTCAGTACCTGTGCTCCAACTTCTCCTTTTCCTTGTAGTTCTGCACATACCTACATGGATTACAATAAATGCAAGAAAGAAAAAGTGATTAGCTCAAACTCAATACAACTCGACTCATGAAACTGTACTAAGTTAAACACTTCACAGACAGATAGATCCCCAGCTAAATATAAAATGCTAGCTTCATTACATAGTTCTCTGCCTGCATCAAAATATTACCCGTTACTGAAAAAAAAAAAAAAAAAAACTATTTTTTGCTATTTAGTTATAACATCAAAAATTCTTTTTCCTGGTTTTTGGAGTTCCATTTGCTACTCTGGAAATACCACATATACATATTTTTTCAATAAGTCCATATTTTTCCCTTTGTAAAACACCTAGAAATTAGTAAAGAGTATAACCCATCTAAAACCAGTGTCTATCTTATGAAAAAAATCAACAAGAATTTCTTATTATTGATTCAATAAAAAGGTTTCTAAAGCCAGAGATGATAGAATAATACAACTCTCAATCAATGTACAAGAATTACAAAAATACAACATACAACTACTTCAGATTTCTGATGCTCTTAAACTATAATAAATTTTAAACCTTATGTTAAATCAAGAAAACAACGCAATCAGAAATAAACAATATGGGTAATAATTTGAACTGTTTTGCAATTTTTGTAAAGAAACCGATTGTTAGATTAATTGATTTTTCTCATACTATTCATAAATCCAAATTAAACCCAGAAAAGCTAATCTAGAAAAAGTTAGGGTTTTCATATCAGAAATTCAAAATCAAAAAGCAAATCGAAATAAGAAGAGAAGCGAGAGATACGTGTAGGTGGCAACAAGAGGGGTGAGAAGGAGGGTGGCGCTGATCCAGTTCTCAGAGACTTTGTGGTGGATCTTGTTGGGCAGATCTTTCCAAAGACCTGCCATAATCTTCTGTTGAAACGGTGAAAGAGCGTACACTACAGCCTTCATTCTCACTGGTTGCTTCCCCATCTCTCTCTCTCTCTCTCTCTGTCTTCTTCTTCTTTTGAGGATTTTTTCGATCGAAACCTAACAGCAGAGACAGATGCCCCAAAGCCAAGCACAATAATTCTTCTTTTTCTTGTGTTAGCCATAAAAATTTGACCATTCCCCTATCTTTCTCATTCCAAAGCCCATTGGACTACAGCCCACCTTTGGAAAAAACAATGACATATGTACTAATAGCCTGTTTGCCATCATGTTTAAATC